>JAVTVY010013292.1:0-54334 GCA_036873755.1 Hanleya hanleyi
ATTACAACACATATAAGGGAAGTGGGAAGACGTGCCGACATACTGACTGCGTCACATGACTTCACAGAATAGTCTTCTGGTTAACCTATTCTAAAGCACATACCAAGAATCTAACGATTCGTGATATGTGTTGTATCTCAGGTACGCTTTTATTGTACCTGTTCATGTGGCAAACTGGATGACATGACCACACGGCCCCTCGCACCGGCATAAGATGTTAAGCCTCTAGTTTTGCCTATCTCGAACAACTAAATTTCCCCATAATATCCAACAGAGAAAGCTAGTTTCGTTTGGCATATAGCTATGGAAACAACTTCGTTTTATTTTGGATATTCATAGTGAGAAATTTTAATGAGTTTTCTTCTTTTGTTGTTTCGGCTAGCGTCATCACTCAATGGTTCACTTTTCTCATAACCATAAAAACGACTGTCGTAGATAAGATCTAGTGTTGCTCTAGATGGAAAGATGACGCAAGAAAACTCGATGATGAAGCCGAGATTGATTTTATTCAATCCTCCAAGTTCCAATAATACAAGTATACGCAATTGAAACAATAACCAGCAGTAGGTCACAATCAAAGTTCTTGTAGACAGATCGTATAGTCTAAATATCAAGTCAAGATGTTATATGACTTCTGAGACAAAACGCCAACTGTCTCAGGAGACCAAGATGTTAAAAGTCTAACCTAGTGTACTATACACCACGGTTTTATACAGTCGAATAAACAAAACACTTCACATAGGCTTGGTCTAATCTCCAGTTTCTCACAATTCAAACACTTAATTAAGGATCTACCGGAATGACACTTGAGCTCTGCTTACACTGATACAGGCTGTTTAACCAAAATGATTCAAATAGCATACATGTATATTATATTAAATGGAAGACAATTTATCTAAATGCATCTCTCTAACACACAGCGCAAATCAAGTTTATATTTGAATTTTCAATTAAATCTGAAGTGCCAACCTCTTGCTCGTATCAGCTACCAATTATCAGCTTATCTTTAACGGTCAGTGTTTCCTCGACCACTTCAATTACATACAGCGGTCTATAACATACAGCGGTCAGTATTTCCTGGCCTCCGCTCGACCAGCATATACGCCCCCAAATCTCAATATAATAGTATGTATATACATGTACCGATCAACCCGTGAATTAACATTGAATCAAATAATAAACTTCCAAAATTGATTAGGGCAAATGTGAGATTCAAACAGATAAATGTGAGGCGTCCCTCTATAACCATATAAATTCCACATATCTTCCCCACCAGAAGTTAAATGTCCATCTTGCCGGGATGACATTTAACTCAATTTTCCAACACAATGTCAATTGACGGTTGAGAAACATCAAACATTGAATTTAAAGATGCGATCATACCACCAGGCGTAATATGCAGTTACACAATTACATAAATCAATGCTCGTATTTAACAAAGACATTTTATAATCAAATAAGATGCAGGATTCAAACAATATTCAATCCCGAATCTCACACAAAGGGCTAGCCCATAAAGATAAACTTCAACCTCAATTTAAAACATCAAACTTGGGAATCGATGTTATAGGCAAGATCACAGATAGTTCCAGCTGTCTTGTACGTCTTACTAATCAACATTAATGTGAAAAGTACATTCCTGGATACATCCAAACGTTTTGAACCATCGTTAACACCTCAAGAAAATGACCTTTCAAAGATGTCCATGAAATACCATTTATCGATCTAAAATGTTTGCCTTCGTGAAATGCGAGAAAATGTATCTGGGTCTTTTACTCAATACAATTAAGAATGCAGACATTAGGTTTTCCGAAAATTAAACATTAGCTGATCAGGTTAACATTCAACTTCAGAAATCAAAGTGTAACATCTTTATGGGCCTCATTGAAATGGAATAGGTACTTTCCCAATATTTAAAACAAATTTTAACGACACACAAATACAACACAATAGACACACACACACACACAACGAATATATAGCTACGTCACTTCAACTGACAACTGCCTGTCAGGATTCTCTCTTTAACTCATTCCAAGGGGGTAATGTTACTTATTCAGAAGTCTAGACATATTGACATACAGTCTGGATACAATACGTAATGCAATTGAAATAAATCGCTATAACTCGTTAATTTTACCAGCTCGTCATTTAATATCATTACAGACTCAATCTGAGCATCCTCAAAAGTTAAATCAGAACGATATCGTATATTCCACCATTAGTCGACTACTTATCACCACGCTTATCTAACTTGTCAAAATCTCATCGCTTGCCGATTCGTTAGTCTTCAAACCTTAATCACGCACAGCGGCATCTCTACAGGCATGGGCCGCATCGCGCCCTGAATCAAAATTTGATTCCACGTCTGAACAAAATTCAGTTATTCATCAAAAGGCTAGGTCAAATTATCGTTAGTCAAAAATGAAAGACTCATTTGCACCTATGCTCAATCAAAACTTCTCGTTAACCACTCAACGTTTGCAACTGATCATAACGTTAACACTGTTTATGTTGACCCTAACAAACAAAATAACAACGCGCATTATTCAATCCATACCACTACAGGGCATCTCAATATTGTTGCAACAAAAAAATATTCACCACAGACACAATTATTCTGTGGTTATGTCTCAAACAGTCTTCCATAACTGTCACTCAAGTATCGGATTTCTCTAGCATCGCCTGTGCTAGTGCAATATACGGTACTCATCCGCAAAGGTTAACATTTGGACCTTAAGTGTTACTCATAATGAAAGCTAGGAGTTCAGGGTTGACTTGGACACAAATATGTATTACACCCAACGAAGTTGTCAATACGTGTTAATTGAAACCAATTTGTCATCCAACATCTTAGACTTATATCTGAGGATCCAAAATAACCAAATAACCACAAATAGTCACGACATCCAGGCTCTCATAGCCGAATCGGGGATTATGAAGGTTTGTCAATCAGCACGAACATGCTTCCATAGCATCCACTAAGCATCTATATGCTTCAAACCACTAGTACGTACATGTACTCAGTGTATCTTAGGACCTGTCGATCATGTACGCGATAATTTTTAGTTCCATTTAGCCAATATTACGTTAAGGGTTTTAGCTTACCAGCTAACACTATTATGGCAACTAATCGCGATAAACGTCCTAATAAAAAATAAAAAATCATTGTGGACCCACGTCACAATATTATCGTAAAAAGTTCAAGTTCTAGATTTATCAATCTGCAAATCACTAAATTTACTAGTCACAAAGGAATTCATGCAATCTACCAATTTCACCATTGGGCATGCAGTATTATCAATACTTAACAAAACATGCACAATATACGAGAGATGTCAACAATTCATATAAGGCACGATTATGGCATATATAACATGATTGTTCAATTCATGTTACCAACCTGATTCAGTCCAAAATGTTCCAAGAAAGTTATCAGAGTACAATGTCTTTGAGTTCATAAGGGCATGACCCATTCCTGTAAATTACATACTGTTCATCACACGCTCTATTGTCAATCAGTGGGAACTTCACAACGTCAGACAGAAAGTTCAGGGAAGTCCAAGCAGAGAATATATCACAACACAGTTATTTTTTCAATCACTACGGCCATTCACAAGGCTCTTGTTAAATGAAACGAATCAAACTGTACCTGTAGATATTGTTCCACGGAATGGACTCGGTCCAGAGGTTTCTGGCATACGCTGTCACATCACCAAGAAAGAGGAGAAACATGTCGCTGTTATAGGAAGGAACAGTGCTTTGGTCGAAATACTGCATTGACTACACACAGAAGATAATATGAAAATACACATTTTCATACACAATCGAACAAATGAATTCCATAAATTTAGTTTCAATTTAGTTTCGTCCGTCACTGTCGATGATGGGACTGGACACTTCATCGATCAGTCGGTGAGCGTAGAACATGGCTCCTGGTCTGCCTTTCCGTCGGGTGCCAGGCGTGGTTGGCACCGTGACCTCAGAAATTGGTGGCAGGGGCTCTATCTTTATCCTGTTCACCTGCCACTAAGCATCCTTCATATTATGCAGGAAGGGGAGGGTAACGGTGTGACGAAAAGTTTATCTGTTTTTACAGGCATCAAGCCTGCTGAACTGCTGCCGTAGCCCACATCATCTCCATGGCATCTCCGCCTTAATCCAGCACCGTCCTACAGTTCTGCGTCAAATCAACAGCACGTTCCATAGGCCCATTTTCACCTATTTTGAAACACAAAGTGCCAAACGCAATCGTTTGCAGCACGCTGTCAAAGTTCGCAAGAACTACATGATGGTAGATTGGAGAAACGTTGAGAAGTCCGATGGGCGTGACACGATGGCCACATCTTGGGGAGCTTGAACGGCATGCTGACACTCATCCAGCCATTCTCTGACCGGCTCCGTCATCTTATTTCCTGCCCCACGGGTTGGGCGCCAATGAGAAATTTTAATGAGTTTTCTTCTTTTGTTGTTTCGGCTAGCGTCGTCACTCAATGGTTCACTTTTCTCATAACCATAAAAACGACTGCCGTTGGTAAGATCTAGTGTTGCTCTAGATGGAAAGATGACGCAAGAAAACTCGATGATGAAGCCGAGATTGATTTTATTCAATCCTCCAAGTTCCAATAATACAAGTATACGCAATTGAAACAATAACCAGCAGTAGGTCACAATCAAAGTTCTTGTAGACAGATCGTATAGTCTAAATATCAAGTCAAGATGTTATATGACTTCTGAGACAAAACGCCAACTGTCTCAAGAGACGAAGATGTTAAAAGTCTAACCCAGTGTACTATACACCACGGTTTTATACAGTCGAATAAACAACACTTCACATAGGCTTGGTCTAATCTCCAGTTTCTCACAATTCAAACACTTAATTAAGGATCTACCGGAATGACACTTGAGCTCTGCTTACACTGATACAGGCTGTTTAACCAAAATGATTCAAATAGCATACATTTATATTATATTAAATGGAAGACAATTTATCTAAATGCATCTCTCTAACACACAGCGCAAATCAAGTTTATATTTGAGTTTTCAATTAAATCTGAAGTGCCAACCTCTTGCTCGTATCAGCTACCAATTATCAGCTTATCTTTAACGGTCAGTGTTTCCTCGACCACTTCAATTACATACAGCGGTCTATAACATACAGCGGTCAGTATTTCCTGGCCTCCGCTCGACCAGCATATACGCCCCCAAACCTCAATATAATAGTATGTATATACATGTACCGATCAACCCGTGAATTAACATTGAATCAAATAATAAACTTCCAAAATTGATTAGGGCAAAGAGAGTCAAAGAGTGGTAGAGATACATTACATATTTTACAAATGGAACTTCCTAATTTAATTCTGTCATCATGTAAAACTGTTGCCCGATCCTTCCTTGCAGGAAACACAATTTTTCATTGGATTGATCCCAAATGTCAATGACGCTGAATTTGCTACCCGCAATTGTGTTTTCAGTGATCATATTCTGGAATCGGCTTGGTAATTTGAAAGTTGTAATTGAACTGAGATACCTCCATTTCCCAGAACGACAACTTGGTTGGCTAAATTAAAATAGGCCAATATGATGAAACGATCATTTAATTGATCAGGATTGCTGTAGAACTGATGTAGACTTAATATTTGGGATAACTTATTAATTAATTTGAACTACCTTTTTTGAATCCAGCCTGTATGCCTCACAGACGGATATTTGGACGGATAATTTAGGTACTAGTGTTGAGCAATGACATGGAACTGTGTGATAAGTTTTAATTAACCCCTCTCTCTTGATAGATTTGATAGAAAGATGATGCACTTTTCCAATCTTGCTTGTCAAGTTACATGTCCAAAACAATATTCCTGTACTGAAACGCATCTGAACTTACGTGCTAAACGTAAATTATTCAGCTTTAATTTTTGATGGAGGTCACGTGCTCGAGTCCCGCTTTATGGAAATTTCAATTGATTCTTACAATAAAATCATCAAGCCATACGATTGTCTTTATCTCCCCAGACATCGGATAGTCAGAAGATTCTCTGCCGAAACTTAAATTATATAGAATCTCGAGCATCTATCTAGAAAATCGAGTTTTCCGAGACGGTGTTCGATAAAACTTGGCTATAAGCCAGGAAAAATAATGAGAATTACGTCAGATCAGAACTAAAAATCCTGGCATAAATATTTGCTCTAATGGTGTGTGTTTTCATTAAGTGGAACTGGGAGAAAGAAGCTAATAGGCTTATGCATTCTTTTTTTTCTGCGTTGTCGACGTATTTGAAATTAAGTTGGTAATACCAGTACGCATACGGCTTCCAAATGAGTCCAGTGTCGGGGAGTCTTTTAATACATCGTTTGAAGAATAATTGGTGACTGTCAAAAACTGGCTAAAATGTTCTTGTTTCGATGAAATGACAGCACTCAGTCCGCGCTTCTCCATACGAACGTAATTCAGGGCACTGAGGTTTTCCCCTCTGGACGGGACATTCATCCATTGATATTTATTATATAAATTGAGTATTCGTCGAAAGAATTAGACTGTTTTAAAATGAATCTGCGATGTTTGTCGCTAGCAGGCCACACTGTTGTGAAACTGACAACACTGATTCTATACTCGTGCCGACTACATGTTAGCAAAAAGCGAGGATACACTTGTTTTGCATTCAGTATTCAGCCGTAGTTCATCAACAAATTTTCACGTCAATATACGAAATGTCTAATGCAGACAGTTACCATCAATTGGTTCAAAATTATTTTAATATAATGATGAGTGAAGAGTGACCGTGAGAGGAGAGGTGAAGAAGAAATATTTTGTTTTGTTGATTTCGAAGCCATAGAAAGGTCACCAACTTTCCTACTCCTACTCAAACTATGTCGATACATGGATATCAGGTGAACAGACCACACTAGTTGTTACCACTCGATGTTTCTACAGGCGATGCTTTAACAAAGAAATTACTTGATCAAGCGCAATACTCAATAAAATGTCGAATCTGCAGTTTACTAAAGGCTTTCTCCCTCTTGAAAAAAGCAAGCTTGTGGTTGTGTTTTTTCCGTTGATGGCTTTTGGAATTGGTTTTATCTGTCTATCGTAAAAGGTTCGTCGATTATTGACACGTAAGTTGTTTAATGGAAACCTGCATAATGCAGAATGTTGGATATGACGTCTCTGAGAATTCCAGTTGGAGACGTTGAATATTACTCAGTAGTTGTTCGGCAGACATATTTAGTGTGGAGACCAGTGCAAGTTTGGTGTTATACTGTATGCCATCCACTACGAAAATATTAACCATATGCACAAAGTCATGAACAATAGTTTCCAGTCTCAGATATGCCAATATGAAAAGATACATTACACTCCGTCTGTCGTATATATGCATGAAAAAATAAAAGCCGTAGAAATGAGAGGAAGTTGACAATAAATCTAAACAATTCAGGAATCCCGCGTCAAGTGGTGGAGCGAAAACTCAAACAGAGATCTCCAATAAAGAAGTGTGCATCCTACATTTCCATCACTAAACATAACGCAATTGTTCTACTGGCTGCGGAGACGTCTATCCCATGTGATAACTTTACCAGGTCTGAGCACACTGGGTTTACCACAACCTTGGGGTGCAAATTCATTTTTATCCAATGGTGACATCTATTCTAATTCTGAAATGAAAAATGAAATACACACACATATGATATTCGCCGAAGCGTCTGTTGTTCGATAGGTCTTAGACATCTGACAATGACTGAAGCGGAATCTGGCATGTAAACACTAAATGTCAGTCAGCCGAGTCGTACCAGGCACGATTCAAACGACTGATTGTTCCTTTTCGGTCGATTCGCATCCTACTACTTCGGCACGGTCGTGATCGCTGACCGGCTTATGACAGGACAGGACCTGAACTATATCGATTCCTTCAACATCAAATATCATTGGATGACTTTATCTTTTTTCGGTCGAGTCTGCCAGTGCGTAAGTTCAACCGAATACGAACTTTTCCGTTTATTCCATTACCTATACGACGAGTTAATCAATTGAAGTCAGCTATGAAATAAAGTCAAAATGTCCTAACATACTTTGCTGCCACCATTGATGAATGCTGAAGGCTTCTTTTTTGTAAGAAAGAATCTTGTGTTTTCTTAAATAGAAATTTTATGACTGTTTGGAATTGGTGATGTCTATCGTATAAAGGTCTTTCGTTATTCACGAGGGACTTCTTTTGAGGAAGACGACTGAATACTGAATGTTGTTTCTGACGCCAATATATATTGTATCATTGAAGGAGGGTTTGAAAGTTCAGAGATTTAATTTGCTTGTAAGAAAGCTGTTTATATCGTCGTAAATGAGAGGAAATCTTGATACAGACCTTACTTTGAAAAGTAGATATATTATCTTTCGATGATTTTTCTTGCCTGTGGTAAAGATTATATCTGTAATGAGTTCGAAGAGTTAGAACATGCCACCAACATTCGTATCCCGTATACCTCAGCAATATTAGTCCAATCAATTGGGGGAATGATATCCATCAATCAGTAAATTTGTACAAAAACCGGTACACAAATACGATGCATAATCCACGCCCTATTTCACCACTCGACGAATCTACATGCACAAGTCTTTCAAGGGAATTACTTGATCAAGCGAAGTACTCAATACAATACAAGTTTAGCCATATTAATAGGTTTTCATAAAGATTCCGTACAGTCTCTATATTTGTTTTGTTGGAAACCACTTATATAAGGTTTAAGTCGGTAAGTAGTAGGGTCGATCTCCAATATTGAAGGATACAATCTCCAGTTTCACCCAAAAATATACTGTAATCGTGTCTTTGACAGCCGCGACGTCGTCTATCATCACAGGCTTGGAGTGGAACGCATTTCTTTATTCAAAATATCAATGGAACGTGACTGATCGGAACCAAATTTGAAATGAAAAATTGGATAAACACACATGATAATACTTAGAATGGTGACAATAACTGAGACAGAATTTGGCATGTGAACTTCAGTTGTCAGCCGAACAATACCAGGCTCATCTCTAGTGTGTTCGCTTAGCATAATACTACCTAACTGGCACGGTCTCGATCGCTGACCGGTTTATGACAGGAACGAACCCGAGTTTGAATGATTCCTTCAACATAAACAGCGTTACATGTATATGATTTTATCTTCTCGTTTGAATCTGTCAGGGGATAGTTCGACCTGACCAGACGTTTATCGATTATACTATCACCCCACATAAACTTTTATCAGAATAGGATGTATTAAGTGTTCTCAACTATGCACATACAATACTATTGGATTGAAAGTTCAGAGATGTAGTATTTGCATACCGGACCCCTCTTCAGTTTGTGACGCACAGCGATGATTATAATGCGTATCAGATGTAGCTAAGAAAGGTCGAACAGTGCCTTCTTTTTCCTGTTGAGTTTATGTAGAAGCGGCTGGCAATTAATTTTGATCTAAGAAAAGTTGCTGTTGAAAGGATTTACAATAGAAGAATACCTTGTTGTCGTTTAATAAATACTGCTGATCCTCGATGACTTGAGACGGTCACTCTTTCGACTCTCTATAGAAAATCTACAATCTGGCTTCCGATTTTTTTACAACCTGTTTGAGCTAGCGCTGAATAGTGGTTTTGACAGACCGACACACATATATCTTCTTAGGTTCGGTTCGTATGAAGCTAAGACATATTGGATAAATTGAAGAAAAGCTATCAGACTCTCGAGCGTATGTTAGCTCCTTTCCTGTCCATGCTAGTATTATATTAAATATACGGATGGACTTTCGCGTCACAACATCAGCGCCCAATCAATATCCTCAATAGATCTTCGCTTTGGGACATGTTCTTTCGATAATAAATGAAGGGTTGTGGCACATAGTGAACGTAGTCACATTATCCGGTCCAGGTATCTGCAAAGCAAAGTTATCGTTCAGTTATGCGATCGGATAAAGTTAGTTTGGATATCATTTGTAGATACCTTTTTGATGACAAAAATATATTTATTAGGTTTTTTTTGTCGCCCTTGATGATTATCCGAAAACAACCTGCGGACATTACGATTCAATCAACTACTGATCCGAACTGAAATGCTTAACATTTAGTTCTATATAATTCGCGGCTATCACATAATAACTATATCATATTCGACGCTAAATATATCCGTTCATCGAAAACGCTATGAAATTTGTCCAGTGAGCAGTTCATTTCGAAAGAGCTTGCAGTTGAGCTTGGCATGGGGAAGTAAGCGTCATCACCTACGACAGGGCGATGAATAAGGTGCCCTCTCTGATGATACATTACATAGTCCAGCCGCCAAAGTCGTGGCCCTTACCTGAGGCGAAACGTTCTCCAATAATTGATTAGAAAAGAACGAAAACACCGGTTACTGAACAACATAAAGAAAAAATGTTAAATGTTTTCATACGACATACAACGATTAATGGATTTTTGTTTGCTCTTTCGTCAACTTTATTATATGTCGGTGGAAACGCATTATTATGATATAGGGTATCTTGCCAGTGGTCCTTGTTTATCGCTGCTTTTATCAATATGCACTTTATTTACTAGTAGTATGTGTCATTGTGAGTTAAAGATCAAATCCACCCATTTTTAGCCCACCATCACCAGATGGTGGGCTGTTCAAATCGCTTTTCGTCCGTGGTCCGTCGTCCGTCCGTCGTCCGTCGTCCGTCCGTAAACAATTCGTGTTATCGCGATTTCTCAGGAACTACTGCACCGATCTTTCTGAAATTTGGCTTGGGGTCTAATTGTGCAGATCACTTTTCTGGTCCGATTCGAAAATCCAATATGGCCACAAGGCGGCCATCTTGGATTTCCCCATGAAACCTTGTTATCGCGATTTCTCAGGAACTACTGCACAGATCTTTCTGAAATTTGGTGCACAGGTTCCCCTTGGGGTCTAGTTGTGCAGATACCTTTTCTGGTTCGATTCGAAAATCCAATATGGCCAAAGGGCGGCCATATTGGATTTCCCCATGAAACCTTGTTATCGCGATTTCTCAGGAACTACTGCACGGATCTTTCTGAAATTCGGTACACAGGTTCCCCTTGGGGTCTAGTTGTGCAGATACCTTTTCTGGTCCGATTCGAAAATCCAATATGGCCACAAGGCGGCCATCTTGGATTTCCCCATGAAACCTTGTTATCGCGATTTCTCAGGAACTACTGCATGGATCTTTCTCAAATTTGGAACACATGTTCCCCTTGGGGTCTAGTTGTGCAAGATGCCTTTTCTTGTCCGATTCGAAAAATTTCCCCATGAAACCTTGTTATCGCGATTTCCCATGAAACCTTGTTATCGCGATTTCTCAGAAACTACTTCATGGATCTTTCTCAAATTTGGTACACACGTTCCCCTCAGGTTCTAGTTGTGCAAGATACCTTTTCTGGTCCGATTCGAAAATCCAATATGGCCACAAGGCGGCCATCTTGGATTTCCCCATGAAAGCTTGTTATCGTGATTTCTCACGAGCTACTGTATGGATCTTTCTCAAATTCGGTACACAGGTTCGTCTTGGGGTCTAGTTGTGCAAGATACATTTCCTTGTCCGATTCGAAAATCCAATATGGCCACCAGGCAGCCATCTTGGATTTCCCCATGAAACCTTCTTATCGCGATTTCTCAGGAACTACTTCATGGATCTTTCTCAAATTCGGTACACAGGTTCCCCTTAGGGTCTAGTTGTGCAAGATACCTTTTCTGGTCAGATTCGAAAATCCAATATGGCCACCAGGCAGCCATCTTGGATTTCCCCATGAAATCTTGTTATCGCGATTTCTCACGAACCACTGCATGGATCTTTCTCAAATTTGGTACACAGGTACCCCTTAGGGAACGTTCCCAATTATGGTTTTTGCTTCGTTCGTTTAAATTACCGAAAAAAAACAAGTCGTTCTGCACCCATCGTTTTGATTTTCGTGGAAAACCATTGAAAAAACCATTCAACGCATTGGTTCGTTCGCCAGTGAACGAAGTCGTTCGTTTTACAGAAAACCATTGCGTTTTTTTCCTTCTTTGTTTGCCATCGTTCGATCGTTCGCTGGAAAACGATGGCGCAATAATACAATCACGTGATGTTCGCATTATCCAGCCTGATAACACAATCTCCGTGAGCACGGAGAAAAGAATCCGTTAATTCAAAGCAGAATTCTCTGACGTTTGGATAGGCAGTAAATTAATTTTACGTGTAACTAGATGTTGAAGTTCAGCTGCATAATTAGACGACAGAAGTAATTAATGCACGTTTTTCCCCCGACTTGAGTAGACACCCTCGCGTCAAACCCTGCATGGTTATTCGGTTCGTTCTGAAGGCTATCTCCTTGCCAATCCTCGACCGCATTATTCATTGTTATCTGAATTTGTATTATATCTAGTCTATTATATTGATGGCTATATGTACGTGTAGCAAACAAACGCCAGCCCCGAATTCCACAAGCACCGCGATATCATTCATTGAATATCAATCTTTCCATGGTACTTCATACGCTCCGTAATTCCTTCAACGCCCCATCCCAAAAAGAAATCTTCATTTTTTTCATTTTTAAAATTTATTTCTTTCTCGATTAACAATTTGTAAATATAAGTTTTAGCAAGAACAATGATTTTTTTTGACATATGACAAATAATTAAAAGCAGCATTGTGTTAGCTTTCAAATGTCCGAATCTTTATTGATGTGTGTTCATTGTGATTAATACTTTTAACTATATTTAAGGGTGCAGATTTGGGTCAAGTTTGTTTAATGCTACCGTAACTTTAACCAAATGTGATATATTTTATGTGTTGCATGTAACAGCGGTCTTATTTGAATTCTTGAAGTAAATACGTTCAGAATGGCGCGTGAATTATAAGGCCCCAGAAGGTCGGTTGGAACTAAGCATACACAGTTCCCGGAACCAATTTTCCAAAAATAACTTCCGAATCCGAAATAAATTAAAATAAGAAATTTCTTACAAGGATTAATTGTATGTAATGTTCAATTATAATGGAATATCTACAGATAGTATCAATAGATAATCATAGACGTGTTGTTTTAACATAGAAATAGCAGCTTATAATTACACAAATATCAACAGATTTAAATAAATACATGTAATATTTATATATATGTTTTAATGCACAGCAGTCTTAGCCCATGTATATCCTAACCTGACATCACAAGTATAACCCAAGGCACCCACGAGAACGCTAAATCATCAGTGATGTATTCAATGTATTTTGTTGTCTTTGTTTGATATTGTCTGTGATGTTTTCACATTGTTTTTATGTTTCTTGTATGATGTTTCTTTTAATGTCCTATTGTTTTAGTGTCTTAATTGTTCTGTCTTAATGTACTCGTGTTATATTTGTTTTAATGTATGTCTTAATGTATATGCATTTTAGTCCTATGGACAAAACTGAGCAATAAATCTATCTATCTGTAAATTAATATATTCTTTGTGACACTTATCATCTGATAGCAAGCTGTGGGATATAATATCCAAAAGTTCTTCAACCGTAGTAAGCTCTAATCCGGGCCGTATATAATACCATGGAGCCTACTATATAGTAGGCTCCATGATAATACCGAAGCCATTTTGATAATAACGTCCCAGTGTTGAGAATTGTCGTAACTAAACTTCTATCATTTTCTGAATTGCTATTCAATAAATAAAAACAACGGCAATATACGGACTGTAACGGAGACCGTGAATCGAAATTTCTGTTGATCTAAGGTTAAATAAACACATTTGAGTTGTAGACGGTATCGAGGAGACCACCGTTGTGTGTCCAGGTGTGAAGTGTGGCCGCGAAAATCACAAGAATGCTTTGCTGCCAGACACGTCATGGCGTCAAGAAACTTTCAAAACTAAACAAAATGTAGAAATTGTACGCACGATGAAAGGAACACGTGGAGAGACACACACGGGTATATTGCAATAAAAGGACATACTATTTCTAACCTGCTCAATTAATTGTTTTTCGTCGGACAAGTCGTATCTATCACAGTATCCTACCACATGATCGTTTATCGTCGCATTGTACTTTCCTGCTAATCCTGATAAGTAGTCCTTCGTTTTTTGTGACCGACTGTTTGTTTACAAGGAAGGAATTTACCCCCCAGCATGGCAAGCGAGTCAGGTGAGTAATTATTTTCTATGGAACCGTTATGTGTGGTCTATGGAAGTCCGATGTGGTGAGGGCGGGGTTTTATGGTCATCAGGGTCAGTGTTGGTTGACGGAGGAGTGTGGGGGGGAGGGGGAGGGGGAGGAGGGGGAGGTTAGGTCGCCCAACCAGTAATCTTTTCTCATAAAAAAAAAATAGTGCAAAACGGTATTGCAATTAGTTGCGCTCGTTACGTTAGGAAGCGCGTCGCACGGTCGATTCAATCGACCGCCAGACTCGCCCAGTGCACCGACCGGACTCGCCCGGCATTAGTATATAAAAAGCAAATTGTGGTGAGTAATTGACCATAAACACACCTACAGAATTACGGTGCTCGGTCTGACTCGACACTGTCTGCAGCTCTAAATTCTCGTGAAATATTACACAAACTTGATATTATCCTGAGCATAATGAGCACGGATAAATTTGAAAGCAGACAAGTGTGTCGAGTTACCCTCATCCAACGTATCAATTCGCAATGTTCATATCTTTGATTTCTTTCAAATTCTTTCCCCTTCTGTATGCAATTACTGGATTTTCCCAGACTTTTGTTGTGCGTGACTCGGAAGATTTGATAAAATGCCAATATTTCAACAGGATTTTCCTTATATATTTGATCGCTGGATGGTAGGTGGTGATGAAACGGGTGGGTCTTTTCTTTATGTTTTTACTTTCTTTTTTTTCTTCCCGTTAGGATCTCTGTTCTATTTGGGAACAATCCTTCGTCAGTTTGAATTATTTCCTTACTGTTATAGCCGCGCTTTGTCAGCTTTTCTCTGAAATCAGTCAGTTTATGACGGAAGTCTGCGTGGTTCTTGCAATTGCGTACATATCTTATAGTTTACCTTTTCATAAAGGATTTGAAACTGGACAGCGGATGTGCTGAATTTCGATGTAAATACTGAAATGTTTCACTTCACATCCAAAATGTGATTTTTTGTGTATCTTAGTCCTTTGATATTAATAATGGTATCACTGCTGCTCATGAAAAGCGAGCTCTTTGTTTTAATTTGTGGAATTTATCGCAGTATCTACTGTTTTTGAATAAACACACCAGCCGAACCGGTCCCCCGGGAGAGTCAGTGCATGGAAGGGGCTACGCGATCCAGGCGGGCGAATTGGCCGTGTGCCGCTCCCCGTAGGGTCTGGCGGGAAGCTGATTGCCACACCATTTTACGCTTTTAGCAGCTTTTTTTTCACGAGAAAATGCCACAAATTACCAATTATGTCTTCTGAAGGCCGTAAGCTATGATATATAGTTATCGGTCTGTATGTTTTTAGTATCGGTCTGTCCTTTATAACTATCGGTCTGTGTTGGTCTGTATCGGTCTGTACCAGTCTGTATTTAGTGCGGTTCATTTAGTGCGACCCCTTTCCCGTTTATAAGTTTTTCGACGTAAAAAAGATTTCGCTCACGTTCATACCTTCATATCCACAACAACAACAACAACAAGTTATCATCGGTGAAGTACCTTTTCCGTCATATTCAAGATACTTTTCCGTGGAATAGTAGAATCACCCCTATTCCCGGACCTGCACACAGGGGCTTGTATAGCTAGTCGGTTATTAATTATGATATTAATATTTATATATCCTCTCCTCCTACTCTATATACAGGAGGAGAGTATATATAAATATTAATATCATAATTAATAACCGATCAGCTACAAGCCCCTGTGGACCTGCAGTAAGCGGAGATTTATTTAGGCCCAAACAACCGGCCGGGTATAAATAAATACGGTACTCACTTTGAACTGTAATAAATATATTACTTGCATAGGCCAGATAGACAAATTTTGCCGGAAAATTCAAGCCGCGCTTATTTGAACTCTTATATCATTTAGTATGTATCGCAAAATACATGACATGATGGCATTTCAAATGATTAATAACTTTGAAACGAAATTGTTTATTTCAAGAATAACACTAACTTGAAATTGTGTTGACATGGAAATTTAGGCATTCTTCACAAAAGCGCTGCGTATGTTTTTAAATGAATTTAAATAAAAAATAATATCAATCATTCAACATTACAAGAAATTTTTGGTGTCTTATTCCTGAAAAAATGTGAATCTTGGCTGGGCGTCGAAAGCAAATTGAATAGTGGTACGGCCTCACGAGGCAAGGGGGGGGGGACTACTATCATAGCACTTCAAGGGAGTGTCGAGGGGACGCCTGGGTCCCGGAAGCTCCTGGGGTCTAGATCCCCGGGGAAGCGTTCAGAGCGATTTCCGGTGAATAAAATCACTCTACAATGAAGAGTATTTTAAGTTATTTTCTAATCCTTTTACCATGAAAACGCAATCGATAGGGGCTTTCTGCGATTCTGGATTAGAAAATAATAGAGTAAAGTTAAAGCTAGACATATTCGTGGCCGATACAATTATTATGGGCAGTGGTGTTAATAAATTCATTGTACAAGTAGCGCAATCTAAATTCATAATTCAAATGTAGAGATACCGCTAGCTATACTTCTGCGATGATATTATCAGATGGCGCTCGTAGTTTTTCACAACGGGTAGTAAATGCAAACATTGACTTATTTCGTGGACAAGGACGCAAAAAGAAGCAGAAGAAAAAGGAAAAACCCAACACTGAATAGTTCATGATAGATTATATTTATAAATTCTCGTCAGAATGCACACACACCGTGGTCAGTTTAATACGGTGCCGGGTATATACCGGTAGGCCTGTTATCGACGGCTTAACAGCCTACACGTTTGAGCTACCATCATTCGAGCAGTGTGTGGGCGTGCCTTAGTGTGACGTCACTCAGGCGGAACTACTTTTAATCGTTTTTTCTGCAGCAAGTCACAGCCTTGGAAACTCTATAGAAAACCATCGAACGAACGCAATGGTTTTTTCGTCGTTCGTTTTTTCAATGGTTTTTTGGAAAAAACGAACCAACGATACACCCATCGTTCGTGGCATGGTTTAAACGAAATGGTTTAAACCATGAAAACACGAACGTTAAATGGGAACGCTCCCTTAGTGTCTAGTTGTGCAAGATACCTTTTCTGTTCCGATACGAAAATCCAATATGGCCACAAGGCAGCCATCTTGGATTTCCCCATGAAACCTTGTTATCGCGATTTCTCAGGAACTACTGCATGGATCTTTCTCAAATTTGGCATACAGGTTCCCCCTTGGGGTCTAGTTGTGCAAGATGCCTTTTCTTGTCCGATTCGAAAATCCAATATGGCCACCAGGCAGCCATCTTGGATTTCCCCATGAGACTTTGTTATTGTCATTTCTCAGGAAATACTGCATGGATCTTTGTCAAATTTGGTACACAGGTTCCCCTTGTGGACCAGTTGTGCTTGATAGCTTTTCTGGTCTGATTCGAAAATCTAATATGGCCAAAAGACGGCCATGTTCGATTTCCCCATGAAACCTTGTTATCGCGATTTCTAATGAACTACTACATGGAACTTTCTCAAATTTGATACACATGTTCCCCTTGGAGTCTAGTTGTGCAAGATACCCTTTCTGGTCCGATTCGAAAATCTAATATGGCCACAAGGCGACCATCTTGGATTTCCCCATGAAACCTTGTTATCGCGATTTCTCAGGAACTACTGCATGGATCTTTCCCAAATTCGGTACACAGGTTCCCCTTGGGATCTAGTTTTGCAAGATACTTTTTCTGGTCCGATTCGAAAATCCAATATGGCCACCAAGCAGCCATCTTGGATTTCCCCATAAAACTTTATCGTGATTTCTCAGGAAGTACTGCATGGATCTTTCTCAAATTTGGTACATAGGTTCCCCTTGGGGTCTAGTTGTGCAAAATACCTTTTTCGGTCTGATTCGAAAATCCAATATGGCCACCAGGCGCCCATCTTGGATTTCCCATGAAACTTTATCGTGATTTCTCAAGAAGTACAGCATGGATCTTCCTCAAATTTGGTACACAGTTTCCCCTTGTGGTCCAGTTGTGCAAGATACCTTTTTTTGGTCCGATTCGAAAATCTGATATGGCCGCCAGGTGACCATCTTGAATTTTCCCTTGAAACATTGTTATCGTCAATTCTCAGGAACTACTGCATGGATTCTTTCTGAAATTTGGTGCACAGGTCCCACATGGGGCCTAGTTGTGCAAGATGCCTTTTTTGGTCCGATTCGAAAATCCAAGTTACGCTTAAAATTACATGTAATACGGTATTCCCGAGTTGTGACGTTGCATCACACGAGTCGGCGGACCAAACAGTGGGACATATTCTATATAGTGATTATAGAGAATATCCATACCTTCACCTTCCATATCAAGGAGTTCAAATAATTCGGAATTAAAATATATTTCTTCAAATTTTAAATCAGTTTTCTTAGTTCAGTGAACTGTTTCGTCTGCCGACGGGTCGGCTACATGAAGGGACGTCACTCTTGTGACACAACGTTACAACTCGACAACTTTAGACTACTGCGTTTTTCGATCCCGGGGAGATAATCCGGAGTCAAACACTTTTCAAAGTTTCAACATTACTGCGGGGATCCATTCAGTATTAAGTATTGTACCATGTTACTATTTTCGAGCATGGTTTCTTAAAAGAGATATCTCAAACTAGCCCAGTAAACAGAACAGAATTAGCATTCGTTCCTAATTATAAAATCTTAAGTATGTTTCATAGCTCATGCCAACGGGTCAAAGACATTTGTCTTCGCTTCCAGTACCCAATGATGACACGTGCAAAAATACTACAGAACGAAGAGGAATGATTCTCCGGACATTCACTTTCAGACTAACGTTGCCCTTTTCTCTTGTACTATTACAACTGACATAAGTACAGTTTCTAGAAATCTTGAAACTCTTTAAACTTAGAAAGATGATATCATGGTGTTTTCCAGTGTCCCTTTTTCGATCTTTTTCGCTCAGATTCGAAATTCCGTAAACAAAATTACAAATCAATCGTTTGTTCTTAACAATGGACAAAAAGATCCTCTTGTCACTAGCTTACAATTATCGGACAATGGTGGGCGCCAAGATCCTTCAGGATCATTAAATAGCACAGGGTGACAAAGCTGGCAAATTGGTTGGAAAAGTAAGTAATTACGACAATCAGTTTTCTATGTGACTGTCTCAAATATCCATTTTTTTCAACTACTCAAGGACATGTTTTTAGAAAACTGAAGAATGTGTTTCATGTGACATCGAAAAGAAAGCGTCGTGATGCAATTTAAGTCACTTTGAAACTTAGCTTTCAAGGCCGCTTCCCATGTCAAAGGCTATGACGTCTTCAATGTCATCATTTCGTAATATCACGTCGTAGCATCAGGCCCTGTCTGTTTGTGAGCCGGACTTCCAAAGCATTCACACTCAAGGACATGTTTTTAGAAAACATACCTGGCCTGGGGGGGCGTCAAAATGGCCCCCCCTACCATTTTTTCTGCGCTATCTCCGGAACGACAAAAAATAGAGAGCTGAAACTCCGTGACTTTATAGTTTATCATATTGGGGTGATTTTGAGCCTATTTGCATGACCCCCCGAGGAGAGGATCATGGGTGAATTCAAGATGGCGGCCATGTGGGGTCCCAGAAAAGTGATGTTTTTGTCATATTTCTTAAAAATTTCTGCTTTTCTGCGATGAAAAGTGGGCAAAAACTATTTTATTTCACATCACATTAATATTTACTAATTTATCATGCTATTTTTGCGGAGAAATTGCATAAATAAAAAATTCGGAAAATCTCACCGAAAAGTCGACCCAAAAATGCCGTTTTTGAAAATGACGTCACTGTGACGTCATCAAAGCGGCCATCTTGGATTTTTTTTACATTTTCTGGTAGATCTTGACCCAAAGGTATAGTGTGATAAGTTTCAGCCCCCTAGCTCAAGAGGTAAGAAACATAATTAGAGGGGGGCCATTTCGGTCCCCCCCCCCAGGCCATGACAGGTCCCAAAAAGCCCAGGCCAGATAGGGTTAAGTAATTTTCTTAATTGCGTTACTGTTCCGCCAATTTGATAGCTCTATCGTCAAGTTTTATTTAATGTATATTTTTAAATGGGCAGAAGCTGTTTATTTCGTAACAGATCATTATTTACTAATTTATCATGCATTTGAGAATTTGAGAAGGCGGCCATCTTGTTTTTTTTTCCTTACATTTTCTATTAGAGTTTGACTGAACGATATAGGGTGGTAAGTTTTAGCACTCCAGGATTTGCATTAACTTGTGTCCATCATAGATTTAATGATCATGTCTTATTTTCTGCGTAGGACCAGATATGTTTTCATGCATAATGTTCCCACTTTCCATGGCCGATTCCATGCTCGAAAAACAACTACAGTAGCTTGAAGAACGTTTGTGAAATGCATCAATTTTCAGGACATTTTTCATTCCTCTGCCGAAATGTCACCAAAAACATCGTAAAGTATATGTCAGCATAATGCACAAACATTAAATAAATGTACATTTGTTCCAAATATTGAAGGTATTCTATAGCCCTAGCTCTTGAATCAGAAAAAAGTGAATTTTATATTTTTCACTCATGGATGGGTGTTTCATATGTTCTCAACGGGTTTGAAAATGAGAGTTCCTGCTAGAAACAGGCATTTTCTAACGGCCCCAACGTACACATTGTTTGCTGCTTCCATCAACAAAATATTGCTAAGGAGGCACCACAAAAGTTCCATTTACTGGGACCGTCCCCTAGATTGTGTATGTTATGTTCGCGTCACCAGGAGTTAATAGCTATGGCCCTTTTTTAGTTTGACAGGGCCATGAATACGGCTGTTGTACGTTCAGAGTGTTTTTTTCATTACAATAGTCAACACCACAAGCAACGTTCTGTAACATTCTACACGTGTAAACTCAAATACAAGGTACACTTGTTTTCAAGTCAGTATGAATGGCCAGTTTTCCTTTCATCAATGAAATTTCGAGAATTGCCACAATTGAACCTATCACAGCGCAGCTGTGATTGTGATGCGCAAATTATTTTACGAACGATGGATGAATCTTGAACGTCTGATCTGTCGGTTGCGCTACTACACTTTTTTTTTATTATTTTCTTTTATTCCAGCACTACTGCCTATATAATCACAGGATATATCTGTGCTTAAATCTGCTCCTTGTGATCGCGGTTGGTGATGAATAACAAAAAGAAACTATTCAGAGTCGGCCTATTGTGTTGACAACTTAAGATTTATCAGTCTGCTAAATATTTTACTCAAACACGTGGAGTTTATCATATTGATGGCAAACAGGTTCCCCACATCGACAAATATCGACCATGAAGGCAGTCTCGAGTCTCCACTGTAAAGAGCGCTGTTAGTACACATGGCAGTGTGACTAACGTCACAGGACCTACAAAGTAGGGTTTGATATGATTTAAGTGTGTGCCTTGACCTAAGACTGACCATTTTCATGGTCGTAGGAGGCATTGAGACATGTTTTCGCCAATTTCGAGATTTCTAGGCCAACTAATTAGGTCAGAAATTGGGTCAGAAAGTCAATCTTATTGACCTTGACCCAATAAGGTCAGATCACACAGACACTGACCTAATTAAGCGCATTTCCGGGGTCTAAGGAGGCATTTGGACATGATTTCGCCAATAAAAAACGTATTTGGTACACTTGTATAGATCCAACTTAGAACATTTACGCAATAAATCGATGATAGAAGCCGGCGACATAAAACGGACTCATGTGACCGCCATTCCACTGAAACGCAAAGAATATCAATCTGCTAAAAATGTCAAAGTACTTATGTTCATTAATTTGTGTAGTAAGCAAGCATTCGCCAGATTAACAAAAATATCGGGTTGTAATTGCAGTGAGTTGCCAGCTTACAAAGCCAATGTTAAAAGTGATCAGCTCATGCATTATTTCGTTCACGAGATAACCATTTTGTAGATATCAAATCATTCTCACTCTAGAAAAAAAAGAATCTCATTAGGACTAAATTATTGTCGTGTTTGCCAAAGAAAATGCAAAAACATGAATTAATGTAAGGATTGTTGCAGTATAAAACTTTTCATAGTTTCTCTAGGGTCGTGTAACCACAAAGATCGATATTCTATATGTAGCATATATGAAGCGAATTAGGCGTGTTGATCATGTTAACAAGCTTCCCTATTTTTTAAGGAGAAACCTCTTAGATAGATGAATGCTTAATTGGGGATTGTCAGTCAATGACAATGTCCATCATGACCAGCGTTGTCAGAGTACATTGGCGACTTAAAACGCCACTGATTCAAGGCAGCAATAATTCCAGGATGTGTGATTTAGTTGAAGATGTATTAACGGTCTAACACTTCTCATTATCCGAAGTCAATCAAAGCTCTGAAGCGTCGACGGGCGGTCTGATAGCCATGATTTTGGCTCGGATATTCTTTTATGTACGTTGACTGAATATGGTATGACTGGTCTATCGCTTGCTATCTAAAGCTGCTACAAAATTTTGAAATCTTTTTGTAATCGAGCAGCACTATCAATATAATCACAGGATAAAGTTTTGTTTACGTCTGGTCATTGTCTTCGCGGCTGGTGGTGGAATAAAAACAGGTTATTCAATGACTCCTCGGATCTCCTTTGACTGTCTCCTTGTACTATATTCACTATACAACTCACTCGTAGTGTATCACAGAAATTGCACATTGGTGTATTTGATATACACGACGGTCGACATCTTTTCCCTGGATTTGGTCAAAAGAGGCGAAGCTCCACACTCAAGCTGGGAGGATCATTGGATAAAAGAGTTACATGATAGACACTGGACAATGTATGCCACACATTGGTGCCAATATTTAGCATACATTGTCTCGTATCATAATGTAACTATTACAAACTATTCAGAGATAGACTATTGTGTTGACAACTAAAGATTTATCAGCCTGCTAAACATTTACTTTACTCAAATGGGGGAGCTAGACCGTGTTTGTACTAGAGATGGCAAACAGGTTATCACATAGACAAATACCGGCATGACTCTCCACTTTAGATAGCGCTTACATGTTAGAATATATTGTTCTCTCTGCGTCTGTAGTGTATAAATGGTAGCACTGAACGTACTTCTTAAACCTTACTTCATTCGCCAACGCGTTGTAATTCGTGTCATTAAGACAAGACTGAACTTCACAGATATCCATTCTTCAAAAATACGGCCTGCCCTGTCTGGACAAAATCCTTGTGATGAAGAGCTCGCGCCAGAAAACCCCATTCAACTGTCAATACTGGGGAATCAATGACAAGGTATGATCGTTCAAAATCATGTTGTCCATGGTGAGGAAACTGAGGCGGAGTTGACGAATTCGCCTCAATTGTATGAGCTCCGATCAGCACGTTTTCCTTTCTGCTCGATTTCAAGTGATCAGCCCAAGGTCGACGCTTTTAGACATTTCTCCCACAGAGCACGCCCTGTCTGGACCGTCTGATAATAAAAAATACGTAATTGGTCCACTTGTATAGAGCCAACTTAGAACCTTACGGGATAAACCCATGATAGGAGCCAAATACACTTATCGGCCTATCGTGGTGCGTATGACAAGAGGGTCATTAACATCCGTTTTGCTTACAGTAACGGTGAGTAGCACTCAGATGGCGACTCGCTTTTTTCCGGTAAATATGGGGGTTTAATTCGGGAAATTAAAATGTCATTTAAGTGAATTCACTGACACCACTAGTGCTGTTAACACATCGCCCTTGACCAACTATGACTCCAGTATCTCTTCGTTGTGGGGAAACTTGTCCCTCATCAAAATTCGGTTTTAAGAATTAAGTTTATTTATGTTAATGGCTGGACAATGAGGCTGTACAATTGATTTGGCTCCATTCTAACTCATTCAATCCCTTTAACTCTAAAATATATTCATAAATAAATCCAAGCCTATATCAAGCAACATTGACAAAACTATTTTAGTTTAATCAAAATCTATTCAAGCGGAAATAGAAACAAATGACGAAAGGTAGCGCCAGACCTTGGACGCAACAATCATATTTAGTTAAACGATTCATTTGGAGCGTTTCCGTGTTTCCAGTCCCTTAATTTGTAACTTCACGTCGCACGTAGAGCATGCTTCTGACTTCTAGTTTCATTTTAGTGACGGTAAGCTGTAAAAGGTATAATGTAGACTCCTTGTTCTGCCTCCATCATCGGATGATAATTCAGTGCTTGCTGGGCCCACTTCTGGTTGTGTCTGAGGAACATAAATCAGAGCCAGTCTATTGCTGCCAGCCATATAGTTTATCCGTTTGGTAAACATTTACTTTACCCAGGCTAATAATGATACTGTGTTGATGACGGAGATGAATAACGTTTTTCCTGTATTGTCAAATATCGCCCATTAACACCCAGTCAATAATTGCCGCTGTTACCCCCTCCTGATAGTAAAGATACTGCAGAGACGACGAAACATGAAAACAATCATTAAAAATCACGGATTGGCTATATCAGTGAACATGACTTCGTTCACGTACGCCTAATTTCGAGTGATCAAGCCTACGTCTTTCTTTGAAGCATAACCTGTCTGGACCACGGCCTTGGAATGGAGACGCAAAAATAGATCAATGTACTTATCAGTACTGAATCGATGACAAGGCATATAAACCTGCACGTGTGTTTTGCTCACTATCGACATCAAAATAAAATGTAGTAATCAAACCTGAGTTAATTAAGAAATTTTCTGGCATTTAGAATTCGATATGTAGGTTATTTTAGTCATCGAATCATCTGTTCTTAAGTGAAATGGTTGGGGACCCTTACTAAGATACATTAGGGACTGTCTGAGACAAGCTATGTGGAGATCATATGGGGAATACATAGGACAGAGCACAATGGACTCGCTGCAAGAAAAATTATCCACTATGACTATATTAGGTTTACGTCTAACTAATCCATTTTCTGTCCCATTATTGTAGGGAACCCTTCTTGACACCTTTCTCACTATGCAAATTATTGCCACACAACCACCCCAATTAGAGCGATATGTAAGCGATACCCCAATGACTGCCCATACAAAATCCCCACATACTACCTAGATTTAGGGAAGTTATTCGCACAATATTCCCACATATGGGTAACTGCCGGGCAGTCATTTCTATATTGAGAGGTATAAGACAGAATGTCCCACAACAGTTCCAAATGGGGATTTGGTGGTGCAGTAATTTAGCTTGGATACCTCAATGACTGTCCCACAAGTTCCACACATGTTGGAATGTTGCGGGGCATTTAAGCGCATTTGAAAATGATTGCTAC
This sequence comes from Hanleya hanleyi, assembly GCA_036873755.1. Taxonomy (NCBI): domain Eukaryota; kingdom Metazoa; phylum Mollusca; class Polyplacophora; order Lepidopleurida; family Hanleyidae; genus Hanleya; species Hanleya hanleyi. The sequence goes on from JAVTVY010013292.1 coordinate 25,354, forward strand.
TTGTTCTTGACATATTTTGGGTAGCTACGGGACATGGTGTCCCACGATATCCCCACATATAGAGAAATGGACAGGCAATCGTTGCTGTATATAATGTATAGGACAGATTGCCACACTGCAAACCCACATGGGAAATTAGTGGAGCTGTAATTTCGATTTATTTACACCGAAATTTTTCATGGTCGTGGGCTAACTAAGGGGCCGTTCCCATTTAACGTTCGTGTTTCCATGGTTGAAACCATTTCGTTTAAACCATGCCACGAAGGATGGGTGTATCGTTGGTTCGTTTTTTCAAAAAAACCATTGAAAAAACGAACGAAGAAAAAACCATTGCGTTCGTGCGATGGTTTTCTATAGAGTTTCTAAGGCTGTGACTTGCTGGAGAAAAAACGATCGAAAGTAGTTCCGCCTGAGTGACGTCACACTAAGACACGCCCACACACTGCTTGAATGATGGTAGCTCATACGTGTAGGCTGTTAAACCGTCGATAACACGCCTACCGGTATATACCCGGCACCGTATTAAACTGATCATATTAAACTCAATTCATTCTGTTCCGGTAACTGGTTTATATAGTTTGTATTATTTTCTCAAATACATGTATGCTGTCGGCATCAAACAAATAACATATATAATGTTAATATTATTAACCCATGTATGGCCAGAATGCTTTCTTATGGAATAACTTTGGTTACAGTTGGGAAATGCGTGTTTGTCAGTTGGTTTGTGTTTCTCTTAGTGTACTTTCTGATTGTTTTAATATTGAACTTTTCTTTCTATCTAAAACAGGCAATTGAAGAAAAATGGGTACTGTGGATATCTGTAATAATAAAAATAGGGTAGCGTGAAATGGTGAGCACAGGGATAAGACTGTTACATTGAGAGTGACAAAGGATTAATATTTGTATAGAATTGGAAAGAATTTAAAAAAATCATTATGATTAAACGAATTCGCTTACAGCGACATTTCGGAACGCGACATTCGGCACAAAGTGAAGAGTACGATATTTCGACACACGACATTCCGGTACGTTTTTTAACGAGCCAAATCATATTAAAAATTACGATTTTCTTATCTTTTTATAACATATGTTAACATGTAAACAGACTATTTTAAGGGTTAGCAAGTTGTAAATTTTTTGGCTGCGAATATCTGCGACATTTCTGAAACTTTTTTCACATAAGCAGTTGGTTTTAGAAATGTTGTGAATTTCTCATAGAGCAAAAAGCATTATATAAATATTCTACCACTTGTAAAAACCTCACCAATCAATCGCCATCAACCTTAATATGTGACAAAAGTTGCCGAAATGTCGCGGATAATCGTGAGCAACTAGGATAACCTACAACTTGGTAACCCTTAAAACGGTATGTTTATATATGTTGAACATATTTGAAAAAAAGAATGTGAAAATCTTCACTTTTAGCGCAATTTGGTCTGACAAAAAGGGGTTCGAAATATTGTACCCTTCACTTTGTGGAAAAATGTCTTTATTGATAAATATTTATTTGACAGCAGCTTGACTTGATGCTTCGTTAGAGATTCCCCCGTTATTCAGACAAATGATGACATTGAAGACCACAGCATGGACTGATAATTCGATTGAAATTGTAGTTTAAGGGCCGCTTCCCATACGGATTTCGCGGCCCATCAACTCAATGTTTTGTTTACATTTCACGGTACATTTCTTAGTTTATTTAAGATCTTTTGCAGCGCTAAATATTAAAATAAATAATTAAATAATAAATAACAACGAGAGAGCAGAGGGAGATATAAATAGAAGTAAGGAAGAATCGGCCAATTCACTTGAAGCCGCAGAATTTTAAAATGAACGCTCGATTTAAGTTTTTGAGCACTCCATGTCAGCGTCCTCATGGACAAAGCAGTACCGTTGATAGTAAAACGTGTGTGACCGTAGGTCCAAAACTTCATTGCGCCCTGAATTACTTTTATTATTTGGTTAATTTGCTGGACACAGGAAATCAGCTACAAATAATACAAGGTAAGCATATTATTAAGGCACGCCTGCTAACAATGTTGTTTGAGTTTTTTCTTTCAAAGAAATTAACCCCTCCGACCCTCCACTTCGATGTTTGCTTAAGTCGGCGGTTTTTCACAGACCGAATATTGTGTGACGTGTGAATCATCAACACCTCCAATTTCGATTGTCAAGCAGTCTTATAATCTCTTTCTTTGAACTTGTTTTGATATCTTTGGCAGAGAATTCGTCTACGGGAAGTTCATGTCGAGTTAATTTGGGAACAATCGGGCCTAAACTGAGAAGAAAATAAATACAATAATATAGATTCATGGTAAGAGAAAAAACGTTAAAACTCTTCAATTCCAGTTAATAGCCTTGCGTCCGGTTTACAATTATTAGAGGGCAATAGCCGCGTGAAATACACATCACTAAGACTGAGTTGAATTTGCAATCAACGCCTATAAGTATTACCCGACATGAAACTGATTGCTTCACACAGTGAAACTAACAACGGCCGACATATACAAACAACTCTTTAACCGGAAGGTAAAGAATTCATATTATTTTCTGCGATTCAGTATCAACAGGTCATTTATGAAGGAAGGTGCACCTGTCGGTGTCATTAACACAAATGACATGTCGATTTATTTCCAAAATCGACCGTAGTTCATGTCTTATTTCTCGTTATGACGTTAAACACTTTATGGTTGTCGGTTATGTTCTATGTATTCTGCAAAAGAGGCAAAGAATACCCATAATATGTCATTTATTCCGCGTCGGATATACAATCAATTATCCAGGTAAGAGAATATAATTCAAATATATAGTCATTAGAGATAAACGAAACGTTTTATTTCAATTGAATTAGGAAAACCTCAGGACATGGAAATACCGATTAAACGTTCATTAGTATGGAAGAAAGACGTTTCGGAAAAAAATCTTTGTCGGGATCTCATTTTGGGCCGCGATATGCCTATACGACAAGCGGTCCCAAAATTTGGTGCCCGCACAACACTCCGATCATCTGAGAAGCTACGAAACGGCCAAAGATACGGACATACAGAAACCGAGACCCCCTTCCAGATTACCAATAAATTTCATGTCCATTTTGGAAAACCGGGACGTTTCGATCGAAATAAAACGGGGAGGAAACCGGGAGGCGTCACCACGGGCTGGTGTATCGTTTGTTCCTACACGTACATATAGCTATCAATATAATAGACTATATATATAATACAAATTCAGATAACAATAATTAATGCGATCGGGGATTGGCAGGGAGATAGCATTTAGCCATTTAGGGCGAACAGAATAATCAGTCTGACGCGATGGTATCGGCTCAAACCGGGGCAAAAATCTGTGCATTACTTTCTTTTTCTTCTAATTATGCAGCTGAACTTCAACATCTAGTTGCACGTAAAAGTAATTTACTGCCTGTCCAAACGTCAGGGATTCGGCATTGAATTAACGGATTATTTTCTCAGTCCCCACGGAGATTGCGTTATCAGGTTGGATAATGCGAACATCACGTGATTGTATTATAGCGCCATCGTTTTCCAGCGAACGATCGAACGATAGCAAACAAAGAAGAAAAAAACCGCAATGGTTTTCTGTAAAACGAACGACTTCGTTCATTGGCGAGCGCACCAGTGCGTTGAATGTTTTTTTCAATGGTTTTCCACGAAAACCAAAACGATGGCTGTAGAACGACTTGGGGTTTTTTCCGAGATTTAAACGAACGAAGCAAAAACGTTAATGGGGAACGCTACCTAATGAATATCGAATCTGTTGCTTTGCAATCTGATTTACCAAGGGATTCTGAAGAAGAATAAGAGCATCTCAGATGATATGATTGTGGGATGGCAATTCCCACTCGAGAGAAGGAAAAACAATCCCAACCGAGTCTTTAGACGAGGTTGGGATTGTTTTTCCTTCTCGAGAGTGGGAATTGCCATCCCACAATCATGTATCTGGGATTCTTTTTCCGATATGGTCAAATTTAGCTAAGTTTAATTAAAAAATCAAAACAGAACACACAAGACACACGTGTAGTTTGTTTACATTTTACTGCGTAATATGACACAGAAAACATCAGTTGAATACTTCACTCACGTCAGTGAAATTAGTGCGCCGTAAAATAGAGTTCCATTCAGTTTTTAATGTACAGCATCAATATATTGTGGAAAATGTGAATGTAGAACGTCAATAGTCATATTAGCACCAAATTGTGGGAAATATAAATAGAACTATTCGAAATGGACAACAGTTTCAAAGAGCGGAGTCAAATGCGGGTCACTCTAGTGCAACAACTTGTTGAACAAGGTCACTCGTTTTGAACGGAAATAGATTCAACGGATAACATTGCACGTTTTGAAGGGCTTCCAGCATCAACAGATTCCTCGGAAACGGACAAATTTATGTGGAATGTACCACCGGAAATTGTACATCCGCTGAACAGGGACCCAACTACGGTCTGTGTCGACACTTTTTGTGATTTCCGAGACGATCAAGTAACCTGGGACAGGGAAGTAGATGGTTCTTTACCACCGGATAATACCGAGGAAATTTCAGCTTGTCGTGCTTCGGATATCGCTGAATAGTTCAGGATTGACTACACATTTTATGCCCTGAAATCTGCATAATTTCTGCCGGTGGTACGTTGCTGTCTGAGAGAGTTTGCATAAGGAATTTTCGGGCGCTGGTGTTCGTCAACTTCTTCTTGTCGAGCGACCTGCGGCAGATTTCATGGACCTCATCATGGCAGAAATCTTGTTTTCTCCTACAGCTTGATTTTTAAACCATTTCGCCGGTTCAGGCCTTGGGATGTAGCCTGGACATGGTAACCGCTCTGGGGAATCCTCCTTCCAGTTTGAGGCAACATAAAAAGGTGAGTCCTCGTTTCTCATGGCGGCAGGGCGCTTTTCGGCGTAGAATCGGTACAGTTTCACGGGACATCGCTCAGCGTGTGGCTCACCGGGCAAGGCAGCATACATACGTGGATTGACGGTCCGAGTGTCCGTAGGATTAGCGCCCGTACGAGTTTTCGTCTGTCTATTCGTCCTATACTCCAAATATTCCCGTTCTGCCGAATCCGTTTTCAACACAATACCCCCCCCCCCTCCCCCCTCACTCCACTGTAGTGTTCTGTGCTCGGTCACAGGTCTCATGCCAAAATGCACTGTGTTATTGAACCACAGTGTGTTCAAAACACTGTCCGGACAGCTGTCACCCAGCAACTTTTTCTCATATAACTGGTCAACTTCATCCATGGTGATAGGCTCTGATTTGAACGGTTTATTTCCCATACCTTCTTTTTTCAGTTGAACTTGTTTTGCCTTCAATGCCTCTCGTGTTTTCGCGAAAAGAACACTGGTAATGATGGAATGGCCATAGTCATTCCTCTTGAGATGCCGCTCAAAACTCGCTACAAATCCTCTCAGTGTCGTTTGTTCGTAATTCCCACCGTCTCGCTTTCTCACGGACACAATGAACTTTGACAGATAGTCATTCAACATCTTTGGGTCCAGTTCCTTGATATCTCGGGATTCTCCATGTTTTTGAAGCAAATATTGCGCGAAAACACCCAAATGAGCTGTGGTTTTTCTTGCTGTGGCTTTGTTTTCTTGGGCGACAATAAATTCGGTGACATCACCGTCCGCAAATCTGTTCACTTCATTTTCAGTTTCTCCATGACTGACCGGTTCATTATCGGCAATGCCAATGTCATACCACGGGACATCCACGTTCTCTCCACTTGAATCCATGTTTACCGTGAACAAGAAATATGTACCCAAAGGCTGAAAATTGCGAACGTAATGGCCAAGTCTATTCCGAATTTTGGCGCGAGAACCAGGCTCAAGAGTGAGAATGTTTTGCATCGTTCATTGTTTACACTTAGCAGACTGAGCACATGTAGCAGACGACTAAAAATAGCACATGACGTCAGAGCGAAAGTAGTCCGGCGTTATTTAGTGTGCCGTGGTTGGCTGAAATTAAATAGGCTCCGCCCATATGAGACAATTTTTCCCACACTCTGGTGTATGCATGTTATTAATGGAGGATCATATGGGAATGAGAATATTCCATATAAAAAGAAAACTCCGGCATAAAACAGGAATTTGAGGTCATATTGGTTTAATCCTCAAACATCACATTGGCATGTATGAACCGAATGTTCTAGTCTATGCACCTGATCGGCTATAAAGCTGCAGTTTCTTAGAAATTCGTGTCATTTGGTACTGAAATTTTAGGATCATTTCACGAAATGTCGCCATGCATAATGCCCACATTTATTTCCAACTTGTAATTATTAAACCCAACATTAAAAGAGTGATGTAATTCTTCTGTAAAACCGTGGGCAGCTGCTCCACGCAGACCCTATATTACCCCACATTGAAATTTCAAAATCAAGCATCGTCCCACATGTACCCGACATATCCACTTATACCTCACACGTTAAAGTTTATAAGAGATACATTCAAGACAGTGTCGAAATTTGTTGAAATGTAAACAAAGTTTCACATATGCCATGATAATATCTAAAACATCCACTCAAGAGAAAGTTTTAAATGAAGATAACGCGAGGGTCTGTATCCTCCGAACTGGCCTCTATCAGTCCACATTTAACAAGTTAAGTAACGGGTGAAACCTGGAGACTAGGTTGCAACTAAATAGACTGGTCAAACATCAACATTGTAGGCCTACATTGCTTGTCATTTATAGGTTCAGTAACACCACTCACCACTTGCTTCCGTTGTCAACCAGCCACCAAAAGCTTGATATACCCATCGCAGCATAACAATTTACACAATTTCCGAAACTTCGGTACCGAGGTAACAATTAACACTTAAGGCCACCACTGCTTGGTAAATAGACGCCATCATGACTTAACAAACACAAGCCAAACGGCTTATACAGTCTTAGCCACCTGGAAAAATATTTGGAAATCATGCATAATAAACGTTTATACCTGCCCTGAACGTGTTTTAAGCAGAATCGCCTGGAGCTGATAGGCCGTAAATTTACCTATAGTTATGGCTCAGGCAGGTTTGGTCCTGTCTCTCAAGGTCTGTCGGGGGTTCCAACAACCCCACCCGGGTTTTATTTAGAACAAGCCCACTCGGACTTTATTTCCGCCAATACTATGACTATTTCATAATTATGTACATTCTAAATTGGTGAATAAATTAGACGTACATTAGATAACTCGTCAAATCAGACATTTAGCGGCCACAGTCATCCATAAAAAGAATGCCCTGGTCCTTAAGCAAAAAGCTATTTTCAGAAGACATGACTAACAAAAAATGTTTATAATTAACTAATAAAAATAACTCAATTATTTTCTTGCTTAAGAGCTTCCGTCAACCGCTTCCAATGATACTAAGTGGACATCATAATGTTATTTTCTCCTAATGAATTTCAAGTACTTTTCTACAGAACAATATAACACACTCACGATTTAAATGTGAATGTGTATATGACGACAAAGAATGTCTTGTATTCCACGGTGTTCATTCGACCCCTAGCCCGGGGTTAAGTGAAATTAGACCTTGCTTCGAAGCTTAGTCCAGGAGCGACAGGACGGATATGGTTTGTTATTAACCTCATATGTCTAACGTCCTCTACCGTCTGGCTGGTATATATAACTACGGATACTGAATCTTGAAATTTAATGAAGGTGAAATAATAACTAAAGACAATATGAATTCGAAACTACATCATCATCATCATCAAGTCTCCCGTATACAAAACTTTTTATAAAATGTGGGCTAACAGTGTCATCATGATCATCAACGGCGCTTGGCAAATACTTGACCTGGATACCGTGAAGGATTTCTCTATACGCTAAAACGTATTTCAATTTCGAAGAATACTGTTCTAAAGCAAAGGCCTGCCGGAGATATTGATTAGGCCTTCTAATATATTCACTATACAACTCGCTCGTGGCGTATTTCAAAAACTGTATATGATGTATTTGATATACACCACGGCTGCCATATTGTCCCTGGATTAGGTCAAAAGAGGCGGAGCTCCACACTCAAGCTGGGACAATCATTGGATAAAAGAGTTACATGATAGACACTAGACAATGTATGCCATATATTGGTGCCAGTATTTGGCATACATGGTCTCGTATCATCATGTAAGTATTACAAACTATTCAGAGGCAGATTATTGTGTCGACAATTAAAGAGTTATCATGACATTTACTTTAATCAAGTCGATGGAGTTAGACGTGTTTGTATTAGCGATGGCAAACATGTTATCACATGGAAAAATATCGGCATGATTCTCCACTAAAAACAGCGCTTACATGTTAGAATATATTGTCCTCTCTATGTCTGTGGCTTATAAATGGAAGCATTGAACTGACAGACTCCTTAAACATCAAAACGTAATTCGAGTGATTAAGCCAAGTTTGGAACTCTTGAATATCCATTCTCCGAAGCAGGAAGCAAAGGCCTGCCCTGTCTGGACAAAGTCCTGTGTGATGAAGATGTAGTTAAAGCACTCACAAGAGCTCGCATCAGAAAATTCCAATCGATAGCCACTGAAATATGTCAATACTGGGTGAATGGATGACATGGTATGACCGTTCAGATTTATGTTGTTTATGGTAAGGAAACTGTGGCAGAGTTCACGAATTAGCCTCAATTGTATGAGTTTCGATCAGCACGTTTTCCTTTCCGACCGACTTCAAGTGATCACCCCAAGGTCGAAGCTTTTAGACATTTCTCCTCCAGAGCACGCCCTGTCTGGACAGTCGGACAATAAAAAAGACGTAGTTTGTCCACTTGTTTAGATCCGACGTCAAACCTTACGTGATGAACCGACGATTGAAGCCAACTAAATTTTTCGACGTATCGTGATTCGCCTGACAGGTGAGGATCGTTCACATTTGTTTTGATTACAGTAAGTGTGAGTAGCAGTCAGATTGGGACTCGGTTTTGTTCGGTAGATATGGGTGCTTAATTTGAGAAATTGGAAATGTCGCTTAAGTTAATTCAGTGGCACCACTATAGAATAGATAACACATCTCCCTTGACCATATATTTCTCATTACCATTAATTTCTCGTCACATCTCTTAACTCTTAACAACATCCACGTTCCGTCAAAAAATTACCCTTCCTATTTCGAGCATTTCTTCGCAAAAAAAAACGTATCAATTTTCATCTGACATCGTCCAAAAACTATACAGATTCACAACATCACAATTGCTTCCAACTAGGCAAGATTCAGTGCCTAATTATATACAAATCTTCCTAGCTTTTTCACATTTTCCTCCGCAGGTTGGAATTAAAGACAAAGCATTTAATCTTTGTCCAGTCCACGCCAAGTGTACATTCTGCATACTCTTCCCTGGTTGGCAGATAGACTGAAAAAGGTTGTCACAAATACCAACCAAAAGCAAAGAAACATAAATTGCTCTAAATAACCATATTAGTCTTAAATAACTAGTCCATCAGGATCAATTTCACTATTTCCGTTTTCCCCATAACATATACTCATTTCTTTCGATATGTCCGTTTTTGAGAATACGTGCAACCTATTGTCTGATTGGGACAATTTGTGATTACGATTACTTTCTGTCTTCGAACTTGGCTTGATCGTTTGAGATGGTGAGCGGAAGAAAGAAAGCATTTAGTCGTGTTTAATCAATCAGTCATTTCAAGGGAGGAAGAGAATTTGGCTTAATGTCACACTCAAGTTTGTTTCACTCATATGGTGACAGTCAGTTTGGTTGTCAGTCATTTCAATGATGCCCCTTGATAAGCTGCAAACGGATCGTGCGATCTTCAATATGGCTCTGACGATGTTTGCAACGACAATTCAAGTCTGTGTTCAAAGACAATATTTGGGAATGAAAGGAAAATCTTTATCCTTCATTCTAATAAACACCTTCTCACTCCGTCAGTTTGGGTTCGGTAAATGTTTAGCAGAGTCATAACTATACAGCTGTTAACAAAACAGTCTGGCTCTGATTTAGATTTCCCTGGCTATCACAATATCAGTCCTCACGAATGGGAGAAGCAAACACTGAAAGTATACACTTATTCATCGTTCCTTTACGCAAACTGACCGAGAATCTACTGTCGATCAATATATGAATTGACTCCGGTACCAATATGTGTTTGACTGCGACAGAAGCTCTGTGTGATTAATGATGTCTGGAATGTCGTTTGTCAAAGACTTTGATACACACGAACACTTTTGTTAACCGAGAATATCCACACATCAGGTAAATTTCGTTAGCCTTTTCTGAAATAGGCACTGCCCCGTATTTCGAATTATGATAAAGGAAACTTCATTTTAAGAAATTATCAGATCAAAAAATGTAGCCGTTTATAAAGATTCAACTGGTATAATATATTCTGGGAGCGTATTCAATCATTTAGAAAATACAAGATGTTACGCCTCTAGTTCTGACTATCTCGAACAACCATACATCCCCATAATACCCATTAGAAAAACTACTTTCGTTCGATATATAGCTCCGTTATCTTTTGGATGTTCATACGTTTTGTAGTGAGAGTCTCACTTTTTGCAGAGGGACCACGTCCCAAATTAATGATATCCAAACTGGCTGTCACTACATGAGTGAGCGTGATATTAATTTCAGTTAGCCTCTTTTGAAATATGCACTGTCCTGTATTTCGAATTGTGATCTAGGAAACTTCATATTAACCTGCTTTTACTATGAAATTCAGAAATTATCGAAATCAAAAGATGTAGTCGGTTATAAAATATTCAACTGGTAAAATACATTCTGGGAGTGCATCCAATCGCGCAGAAAATACAAGATGTTACGCCTCTAGTTCTGCCCATCTCGAACAACCAAAAATCCCAATAATATCCACTAGAAAACCTGCTTTCGTTCGATATATAGCTCCGTTATCTTCTGGCTGTTCATACGCTTTGTAGCGAGAGTCTTACTTTTTGCAGAGTGACCACGTCCCAAATTAATGATATCCAAAGTGGCTGTCACTACATGAGTGAAATAACATTGAGTGTGATATTATAGATTAAGAATACTGATCAGCGATACATGGATTTGATATTTTAGGAACATCATGATGTCTTGCCGTCATCATTGAAAACTGTTGACCGCTTCTCTCTTGCAGAATACAAGCTTATGTTTATGTATACTATGATTGTCTTTTTGAATTTGGTGCTAATAGTTTTATATGAAATGTGGAATAGGTCTTTGGATTATGGACGCGGATATTCTTTAATGGACGACGGCTGAATTATGAATGACGGACCAGACGCTTGTAATGTAATTAGACCAAATCCCCCCACAAATTACTCGAGTTCCGAGTCGAACAGTGGCTGAGATACATTATACATCTTGCCGGCATCAAAACTTGCAGGAAACTAGCATATGTTTATGTATAGTATGCTTATCTTTTTGAATTTGGCGCTAATGCTGTTATATGGAATATGGAAAAGTTCTTTGGATTATGGACGCGGATATTCTTTAATGGACGACGGTTGAATTATGAATAACAGACTAGACGCTTGTAATTTTAGAAATGGAACTTCCTATCATTTCTACTACCAGAAGATCCTAGTCAAACCATTGGTCGGCAACGGTCACGTGCCGTTGGGATAAAAACACATATCAAACTGCACTGGCTGACATAGTTGACAGCGACAGAACTGGAAATAAAGAATATGTCGGATATCAACTTTGTTTATTCTGACCGATAGTATGTGCGACTGTTCCTGGAATATATGGAAAAGGGAGTGTACTGTGACTATGAGTAACAGTTGACGAAAACCGCCTGACGCTTGACTTCGCTTCGACGATCTCGCCTCGGTACGATCACATGCGCCGGTACAATGTGAATGATGTGGAAGTTTACCCCTGATATTCGCGTCTATTCTTATTTGATGTGTACAATTTTAGGTTACATGAATCAAAATACTGTTAGCAGTAACATTCTGTTAACATTCTTAGAATACGTTGTTTAATTCAAGATCGACTATTTTCAGACGTTTTTTTTTTGTTCGAAAACTGTGCTGTCTTTTCGCCGAATCGACCCCAGCTCGGCCGGTCAGCCGAAGAGTTGGCGATCAGACTCTAGCACTGTACGGTCTTTTGACTTATCATTTCGAGCAGAAGTCATGATTTCTTGTCACATTTCTATGAGATATGGCCAAATCTACAATGCTGATTCCGAATATTTCAAAATATTTGACGCGTCTTCAGCCGTTTTCATTATCACTTTTGTCGTATTTGATTAGCCAGTTTCAGATCCACTTTACCTCGCAACTTTCCCGAGTTGAAAAAGCTGCTCGTAGAAATAAATTCGTTATCCTGTCTCTGCTCGTTTGATACTGATACTTTGCGGTCGTGTGGCATTTTCGCCAGAAAACAGGATAACATTCAGTATCAAACTCGCAGGGACAGGATAACTTATAATATCATGCTGTCACCATGAAAAACTGTTGACCGATCCTTCCTTGCAGGAACACAATTTTGTCATTGGATGCCGCTTGGAATTGGTGTCGATATAAGGGCTGAATTTGTTTTGTGAACGAGGGATCATTCTTCTTTTTCCATTTGAAGCGAATACAAACTACTATTGCATATGCTAGCTGCAATTGTGTGGTCATTGACAATATTCTGGAATCGACTTAGTAAACTGAAAGTTGCAATTGAACTAAGAGACCTTTATTTCACAGAACGACAAACCTGACTAACTAAAATAGGTAAATCTCATGAAACAATTAATTTGTCGGGATTGCTGTAGAACTGAAGTAGACTGTTAATATTGGCCTAACTTAATAATTAATTTGAACTACCTTTTTGAATCCCACCTTTTGCGTCACAATCGAACATTTGGACGGATAATGTAGGTATTAATTTTGAACAACGAAATGGAACTGTGTGGTGAGTTTTAATTAACCTAAACCAGCGTTGGTATACCTACTCTCTTGATGAATTTTGATAAAAAGATGCGACGCTTTTTGAATCTTGCATATCAATCCAAAACAATATTCCTTGGCTGGAACCCATCTGAACTTCCGTGCTAAACAAAAATAATTCAGATTTACTCCATTGATTGAGGTCACACTTTAGAGTTTCACTTCATAGAAATGTCAATTGAGTGTTACAATAAAATCATCAAGCCATACGATTGTCTTTTTCTCCCTAGACATCTGATAGTCAGAAGATTCTCTGCCGAAACCTAAATTATATAGAATCTAAAGGATTTATCTAGAAAATCAAGTTTCGCTGAGTCGGGATTCGATAAAACTTGGCTGTAATCCAGAAGAAATAATGACGATTGTGCAAAATCAGAACTATAAGGGCTGGCATAATTATTGCTATAATGGGTGTATGTTTTTATTAACTGACGCTGGAAGAATGAAGATAGGCGTATGCATTCCTTTTTTCTGCGTTATCGCAGTTTTTATGGATAATTTGGAACTACCAGTACGCATACGGCGTCAAAATGAAACGAGTGTCGGGAGCTCTTATTACATTTCTTGAAGGATAATTGGTAACTGTCAAAGACTGGGTAAAATGCTCTTATTTCGATGAAATGACAACACCCAGTCTGTGCTTCTCCAATCGAACGTAATTCACTGCACTAGGGTTTTTCCTTCTGGACGGGATATTCATCCATTGATATTTATTATATGATTGGAGTATACGTCGAATGAATTAGACTGTTTTTAAAATGAATCTGCAATGTTTTCCGTTGGTAGGCCAAGCTGTTGTCTAGCTGACCGCGATGATTCCATATTCGTGACTACATGTTAATGAAAAGTGAGGATACTCTTGTTTTGCATTCAGTATTTATTTTAATTTAGGGGTAAATGAAGAGTGACCGTGGGAAACGAGGTGAAGTAAATTACGGTTTTATTGATTTTCCTCGGTCTAAGATAAACGCTACGTCTGTCATGATATCGTAGCCGTGGAGCAGGTCACCAACATTCCTACTCCTACACAAACTAAGTCGATGCATGGATATCAGATGAACAGATCAAACCATACCTTACCATTTGATGTTTCTACAGGCGATGCTTTACAAAAAAAACATTACTATAATCAAGCGTGATACTCTATAAAATGACTAATCTGGAGTTTACTAAAGGGTTTCTCTCTCTTGTAAGAATCAAGCTTTTGTTTTCCCTTTGATAGCTTTTGAAATTGGTTCTATCGTCAAAGGTCTGTCGATTACTGACGAGGAAATTGTTTTGGGGGACACCCGCAGAATACAGAATGTTGGTGATGACGCCTATGAAGATTTCATTAGAAATTATACCTAATTGTCTTACGGCATGTATATTCCTTTTGTTCAAAACCGAGGCAATTTTCGTGTTATACTGTATGCCATTCCAGAAAATATTAACCATGTGCACAATGTCATGACCAGGAACATTAGTTATCAGACTCTGATATGTCAATGCAGAACGATATTGTACCAGTACACTTCGTCTGTTGCATATAAACAATAAAAAATAGGAAAAAAAATGTAGAAATGAAGGCTAGGAAGTTGACAACTTCAACAATTGAGGAATCCCGTGTCAAGTGGTGGAACGCAAAATCAAACAGAGATCTCCAATAAAAAAATGTGCATCATACAGTTCCATCACTAAATAAAATGCAATCGTCCCGGTGGCTGCGGAGACGTCGTCTATCCCATGTGATAACTTTACCTTGTCTGAGCACACTGCACTGTTATAAATCACACCGTAAATTCACAGTTAAATGTACTGGCAGAAAAGGTGCCAGTACATTCAACTGTAAAATTGCGTTGCACCGTATTTTATAATTACCGTTTTTTAACAGGCTTTGAACTGTAAAATGTTGCACCGTATTTTATAATTACCGTTTATTGACAGGCATTCAACTGTAAAATTTGGGTAGCCCTGTAATTTACAATTACCGTTGTTTTAACATTCTTTAAACAATACAATTACGTGGCACCATTGTCTATACTATTATCGGTTCCGCGGCAACGTAGGTCACTGGAAGGCCGAAATGGCCATTGCTCTTCGTGTTTACAAATGCGATCACCACAAGCTTCGTAAATAATCACGAACGAATCTGTGCAACTAATAGTACGAATAGTAGGATGCAACTCCAAGTCAGATAAAACCCATCTTCGCATATGCAAGTCGAACACTAAATGACGGAACGTTAGTGTAGTATTCAGCTTGAACTGTGAAGATGGATAAAACCAAAACCACACCGACCGAAAATTAAAGTTAGCCGCTGCGTCCGTCCCAGCGCGTGTTCTGATAATGCTCTGAATGTTGTATCGTACAACACAGGTGTCGGATGTTTCCTGCAACTGAGCGTTTCGTGTGCAAAGATATCAACCTCCTTTCAGAGAAAACAAGAATTTTATGTTACGTGTGTGCGCAGTTTACCCATTGCAGTTGATGTCAACTGAAATATCACAGTTCAATTTACAGATTAATGTGTTTACGATTGAATGTACTGTAAACTCCAACATACATTTACTGTAAAATAACGGTAATTTATAACAGTGTGGGTTTACCACAACCTTGGGGTGGAAAGCAATTTTTATCCAAAAAAGCAGCGGAACGTGACATATCATTCTAAATCTGAGGCGAAAAATGTAATCAACACACACATGATAATCGCCGAATCGTTCGTTGTTCGATAGGTCATGTGGCAATAACTAAAGCGGAATCTGTCATGTAAACGTTAAACGCCAGTCAGCTGAATAGTACCAGACACTATTCAAACGACAGACACTACTTCTACTACTTCGGAACGGTAGTGATCGCTGACCGGTTTATGCCAGGACAGGACCTAAACTTGATCGATCGGTAGATATGGGTGCTTAATTCGGGAAATTGGAAATGTCATTTAAGTGAATTCATTGACACCACTATAGAGTAGATAACACATCTCCCTTGACCATATATGGTCGTGGTGACATTAATTTCTCGTCACATCTCTTAACTCTTAACAACATTCGCGTTCCGTGAAAAAATTACCCAATTTCGAGCATTTCTTCGCAAAAAACGTATCAATTTTCATCTGACATGGCCCAAAAACTATACAGATACACAACATCACAACTGCGGCCAACTAGGCAAGATTCGGTGCCTAAATCTTCCTAGCTTTTCCACATTTTTCCTCCGCAGGTTGGAATTAAAAATAAAGCATTTAATCTTTATCCAGTCCACGCGACGTGTACATTCTGCACACTCTTCCCTGGTTGGTAGATAGACTGAAAAAGGATGTCACAAATACCAACTAAAAGCAAAGAAACATAAATTGCTCTAAATAACCATATTAGTCCATCAGGATGAATTTCACTATATCCGTTTTCCCCATAACATATACGCATTTTTTTCGAGATGTCCGTTTTTAAGAATTCATGTACGTGCAACCTATTGTCTGATTGGGACAATTTTTGGTTACGATTACTTTCTGACTTCGAATCATTTAGTCGGGTTTAATCAATCAGACATTTCAGTGATGCCCCTTTATACTCTGCAGACGGATCGTGCGGTCTTCAATATGTCTCTCCCGATGTTTGCAACGACAATTCAAGTCTGTGTTCAAAGACAATATTTGGGAATAAAAGGAAAATCTTTATCCTTCACCATAATAAACACCTTCTCACTCTGTCAGTTTGGGTTCGGTAAATTTTCAGCAGAGTCATAACTATACAGCTGTTAACAAAAACAGTCTGGCTCTGATTTAGATTTCCCTGGCTATCACAATTCCAGTCATCACTGCCAGAGTTGAGTCAAAATTATTCATCATTCCCTTACGCAAATTTACCGAGAATCTACTGTTGATCAATATGTGAATTGGCTCCAGTACCCAAGATGTGATTTGACTTCGACAGAAGTTCTGTTTGCTTAATAACGTCTGGAATGTCGTTTGTCAAAAACTTTGGTCCACACGACCAGTTTTGTAAACCGAGAATGTCCACACATCAGCTAAATTCAGTTAGCCTCTTTTGAAATATGCACTGTCCTGTATTTCGAATTGTGATCTAGGAAACTTCATGTTAACCTGCTTTTACTATGAAATTCAGAAATTATCGAAATCAAAAGATGTAGTCGGTTATAAAATATTCAACTGGTAAAATACATTCTGGGAGTGCATCCAATCGCGCAGAAAATACAAGATGTTACGCCTCTAGTTCTGCCCATCTCGAGCAACCAAAAATCCCAATAATATCCACTAGAAAACCTGCATTCGTTCGATATATAGCTCCGTTATCTTCTGGCTGTTCATACGCTTTGTAGCGAGAGTCTTACTTTTTGCAGAGTGACCACGTCCCAAATTAATGATATCCAAAGTGGCTGTCACTACATGAGTGAAATAACATTGAGTGTGATATTATGGATTAAGAATACTGATCAGCGATACATGGATTTGATATTTTAGGAACATCATGATGTCTTGCCGTCATCATTGAAAACTGTTGACCGCTTCTCTCTTGCAGAATACAAGCTTATGTTTATGTATACTATGATTGTCTTTTTGAATTTGGTGCTAATAGTTTTATATGAAATGTGGAATAGGTCTTTGGATTATGGACGCGGATATTCTTTAATGGACGACGGCTGAATTATGAATGACGGACCAGACGCTTGTAATGTAATTAGACCAAATCCCCCCACAAATTACTCGAGTTCCGAGTCGAACACTGGCTGAGATACATTATACATTTTTCCGCCATCTTTGAACACTGTTGGCCTCTTCTCTCTCGAAGGAAACTACCTTATGTTTATGTATAGTATGATTTTCTTTTTGAATTTGGTGTTAATGCTGTTATATGAAATATGGTAAAGGTCTTTGGATTATGGACGCGGATATTCTTTAATGGACGACAGCTGAGTTATGAATGACGGACCAGACGCTTGTAATTTTAGAAATGGAACTTCACTAATATCATGCTGTCACCATATAAAACAGTTGACCGATCCTCCCTTGCAGGGAACACAATTTTTTCATTGAATGCCGCTTGGAATTGGTCCCAACTGTCGATATAAGCGCTGAATTTGTTTTGTGAACGAGGGATCATTCGTCTTTTTCCAATTGAAGCGAATACAAACTACTGTTGCATATGCTAGCTGCAATTGTGTGGTCACTGACAATATTCTGGAATCGACTCAGTAAATTGAAAGTTGCAATTGAACTAAGAGACCTTTATTTCACAGAAGGACAAACTTGGCTAACAAACATAGGTCAATATGATGAAACAATCATATAATAGGTCGGCATTGCTGTAGAATTGAAGTAGACTGTTAATATTGGCATAACTTAGTAATTAATTTGAACTACCTTTATGAATCCCACCTTTTTACGTCACAGTCTGACATTTGGACTGATAATTTAGGTATTAATGTTGAACAATGAAATGGAACTGTGTGGTGAGTTTTAATTAACCTAAAAAAACTGTGGTAGCCCTATTCCCTTGGTAGATTTTGATAAACAGATGTGGCACTTTTCCAATCTTGCATATCAAGTTACATGTCAAAAAAATTTTCACTGAAACGCATCTGAACGTCCGTGCTAAACCAAAATAATTGAGACTTACTCCATTGATTGAGGTGACACTATAGAGTTTCACTTCAAATGTCAATCAATGGTTACAATAAAATCACCAAGCCATAAGATAGTCTTTGTCTCCCCAGACAATTGCACTGCGTGAAATGGTCAAGTTTCCAATTATGAAAACCCGCCGGAAACCTATTGGAAACTGTATCGCTACAGTTTCCAATAGGTTTCCGGCGGGTTTCCGGAATTGGAAACTTGACCATTTCACGCAGTGTTGATAGTCAGAAGTTTCTCTGCCGAAACCCAAATTATATATAATCTAGACGATCTATCTAGAAAATCACGTTTCCCCGAGTCATTGTTCGATAAAACCTGGCTGTAGGCCAAAAGAAATAATGACGATTGTGCAAAATCAGAAATATATGGACTGGCATAATTGTTAGCTATAATGGGTGTATGTTTTTATTAACTGACGCTGGAAGAATGAAGCTAGACGTATGCATTCCTTTTTTCTGCGTTATTGAAGTTTTTTTAATTAATTTGGAACTACATGTACCAATACGCATACGGCTTCCAAATGGGTCGAGTGTCGGGAGCTCTTAATACATTGCTTGAAGGATAATTGGTAACTGTCAACGACTGGGTAAAATGCTCTTATTTCGATGAAATGACAACACCCAGTCTATGCTTCTTCAAATGAACGTCATTCAGTGCACCTTCTGGACGGGATATTCATCCATTGATATTTATTATATGATTGCAGTATACGCCGAATGAATTAGACTGTTTTTAAAATGAATCTGCAATGTTTTCCGTTGGTAGGTCACGCTGTTGTCTAACTGACTGCGCTGATTCCATATTCGTGAATACTATACATTAACGAAAAGTGAGAATACTCTTGTTTTGCATTCAGTAATCAGCCGTAGTTCATCAAGGAATTTCCACGTCAAAATACGAAATATCTAACACAGACAGTTGCCATCAACTGGTTCAAACTTCTTTCAATATAGTGGTAAATGAAGGGTGACCGTGAGAAAAGATGTGAAGTAGATTACGTTTTATTGATTTTCCTCGGTCTAAGATAAACGCTACGTCTGCCATGATATCGTAGCCGTGGAGCAGGTCACCAATATTCCTACTCCTACACAAACTAAGTCGATGCATGGATATCAGATGAACAGATCAAACCATACCTTACCATTTGATGTTTCTACATGCGATGCTTTACAAAAAACCCCATTACTTTCATCAAGCGCGATACTCTATAAAATGACGAATCTGGAGTTTGCTAAAGGGTTTCTCTCTCTTGCAAGAATCAAACTTGTGTTTTCCCGTTGATAGCTTTTGGAATTGGTTCTATCGTAAAATTGTTTTGTGGACACCCACAGAATACAGAATGTTGAAGATGACGCCTATTAAGATTCCATCAGAAATTATACCTAATTTTCCTTGCAGCATGTATATACTTTTTGCTGTAACCGAGGCAATTTTCGTCTTATACTGTATGCCACTCCAGAAAATATTGACCATGTGCACAATGTCATGACCAGGAACATTAGACTCTGATATGTCAATATGGAACGATATTGTACCGTTACACTTCGTCTGTTGCATATAAACATTATAAAAGATAGAAAAAAAGAAATGAGGGAGAGGTAGTTGACAGCAATTTCAACAATATTTAGGAATCCCGTGCCAAGTGGTGGAACGCAAAATCAAAGATCTTCAATAAAGAAGTGTGCATAATACAGTGCCATCACTAAATAAAATGCAATCATTCCAGTGGCCGCGGAGACGTCGTCTATCCCATGTGATAACTTGACCAGGTCTGAGCACACTGGGTTTATCACAAGTCAGTGACAGTGAGTGGGATTTAACGTCGTTTTCAAGAATGTTTCAGTCATATCACGACGGTAACTACATGTGCCAGAACACGTGAGTGCTCACAGTTCATATTATCCTGGACACTGATCAGCCCAGCCAGTACAACCTTGGGATGGAAAGCAATTTTTATCCAAACAGTCACTGGAACGCGACAGATCCATTCTAAATCTGAGATGAAAAATGAAATAAAAACACATATGATAATCGCCGAATCGTCCGTTGTTCGATAGATCTTAGACATGTGACAATAACGGAATCGGAATCTGGCATGTAAACTCTAAACGCCAGTCCGCTGAATAGTACCAGATACTACTCAAACGACAGACATTACTCCTACTACTGATCGCTGACCGGCTTATGACAGGACA
This sequence comes from Hanleya hanleyi, assembly GCA_036873755.1. Classification (NCBI taxonomy): domain Eukaryota; kingdom Metazoa; phylum Mollusca; class Polyplacophora; order Lepidopleurida; family Hanleyidae; genus Hanleya; species Hanleya hanleyi. The sequence goes on from JAVTVY010013292.1 coordinate 46,103, forward strand.
GGACCTGAACTTGATCGATCCAGTCAACCTCAAATAGCATTGGATGACTTTATCTTCTTCGGTCGAGAGGGGCTGCTAGTGGGTTAGTTCAACCAGATCAGACATTTATCGATTATTCCGTTACCTATACGACGAGTCAATCAACTGAAGTCAGCCATGAAATAAAGTCAGTCTTCAAATATGCCCTGAACGCTTCTCTTTTGTAAGAAACAAACTTGTGTTTCTATAACAGTCATTTTATGAAATTGGTGCTGTCTACCGCAAAAAGGTCGTTTCGCTATTCACGAGAGACTTATTTAGAGGAAGACGACTGAATACTGAATGTCGTTTCTGACGCCTATATATGTTGTATCCTTGGAAGTGGGATTTCAAGCTAGGAGGTTTAATTTGCTTGTAAAAAAAATTGGCCCTGATGTGAACCACGTCACCTCCAACAAATATGAGAGATTCTGTAACCGGCTTATGTCGGATCCTTCTTCAGTTTATAACACAGAGCTAAGGCCCGGGGATAAAACTAAACAGATGTACATGAAAACAGTCCCTTCCATTTTCAGCAGACTTCATATGATATGGAAGCGGGTATCCATTTTGATCTAAGAACCTCGTTATTTCAAAGGATTCCTTGCTGGTTCTCTGTAATTTGAGAAGATGTCGCTGCCGATTCGATATAGAAATGCTATACTGCTTACAACCTAATTAGGCTGAACCATGGATTTTAGAGTATGATATCCGTATATACTGTGGAGTTATCCCCTCGCCATCCCCTCGCCTTTTTTCTTCATCCTATTTGGGGTTCGGATTAACGTAAACCATATTGCATACATGGCAGTGTGACTAACGTCATAGGACCTACGAAGTAGGGTAGGCATTAGGACTCCGACACGCACTGAACTCTTGGAATACCCCCGCCTCCAGTTGAAATCCTGCCGTATTGAATAAACGAATAGGGTGTCGCGTCAAAACAGCAACGTGGAATCAATATCCCAGTAGACTTGCTTCTAGGTCTGTAGCATACAGAGAAATTAGCGTGGACACCGGACATTAACTTTCAGTTATGTAATCGAAATGAACTTGGACTTGAGCTACTTGAGTGTGGATTATTTTGGACCTAGGGAGCGGTCATTATCGCCACTCCTACTAAGTTTTCATCGCAGCTCGGGAACGAAGAGTTGCAGCTTTCAGATATTTCTGCGAATCAATTTGGCGTCATTTTAAGATTATACACATAATTCTCGATGCAAAGTCACTAGAAGTCCTCAGCAAATCGTGTTTTCGTTCTTTACTGTCCATTTCTTTTTGAATTTTTCCTCCTTAAAAGGGAATGAAAGTAATTTATTTTATATAAAATATCGAAAAATAATTTTAAAAAATTAATAATCAGAAAGGAGTCCCAAAACATTCTGCGAAAATGGCTTCCGAAATATATGACGCCACTGTGATGTCATCATGGCTGCAATCTTGAATTGTTTTACATTTTCTTGTAGTGCTATAGTGCTCTGACCCAGATATATAGTATGGAAATGTTTCAAACCTCGACCACAATGGATAATGAAAAGTTATATAGAATCTCAGGATTTGTCTAGAATATCGAGTTTCACGAGTCGGCGCTCGATGAAACTTGGTTATTGGTCAGAGAAGACAATGACGATTGCGTAAGATCACAACTAAAAAACGTGGCATAACATTTTGCTGTTTTCTGAGTTGTCTATCTCAAAATACCTGACATCAAATTTTTTTTTCATCGAAAAATTATTTTTTAATTTACTGAAAAGCTTTTGGGGAGAAATCTACAAACAAAAGACAAGCTCAAAAATAGGCCGAAACGTCACTGTGACGCCATAATACCAAGTAAAGCAATTCATCAAGTTTGCTCGAAGAGTGTTACAGAGATATATAGTGTGAATTCGCATCCCTCTAAATACCCTGGTAATGAAAATATTCATGGTAGAGGAACACTTGGAGTTGGCGAGAAAATGGAATATTAATAGCCACCAAACACGGCCGGATGGAGGTTAGGGCTTGAATATGGTTCAAAACTCGAAACTACTAAACCTCTAGCACCAATTTAAAAGACAAAATGCCAGGCAGAAGTGGACAGCAGTTTTCGCGACCCATTCCCATTAACATTTGAACGATGTGCTTATCTACTCTGTTCACTTAACGGCATGGCTATCGAAATTATGTTTGTATGGTCGTAAATGAAGGGAAATCGTGATACAGACCTTACTTTGCAGAGTAGATATATCTTTCGAGGATTTTTCTAGCCTGAAGTAAAGATTATATCTGTCAACATTTCAAAGGAGTAACACACGCCACCAACATTCCTATCCCGAGTACCTCATCAAGTTTAGACCAATGAATAGGAGAAACAATATGCATCAAGCTAAAACTTTGTACCAAAATTGGTACACATGACCGATAACTCGCACTAAGATGAACAATTCACATGATACTCCACTCGACGTTTCTACAGGCATAAGTCTTACGAGGGAATCACTCAATAATTTTCCGAATCTAGGTTTTATAATTTAGACCAGCCATATTAATAGGTTTTCATAAAGATTCTATCTTGATTCATTTCTAGTATTCCGTACAGTCTGTATATTCATTTTGTTGGAAAGGATATAAGATGATAAATATATTAAGGTCGATCTCCAATACAGAAGGATACAACCTCCAGTTTCACCAAAATACATAATTCAATGGTGCCTTTGGCTGCTGAGATGTCGTCTATTCCATGTCATTACCTTATATTACCAGATCCGGGCCCTTTGGGTGTACCATAGCCTTAAAGTGGAAAATACTTCTTTATTGAAAATGTCAGTGGAACGTGATTGGTCGAAACCAAATTTGAAATGAAAAATGGAATATACACACGTGATAATCCTTAGAACGGTGACAATAACTGGCATGAATACGTCAGATGTAAGCCGAACAGTACCACACTCTTTCGACTGATCCGTGCTCTGGTCGCTTCGCATTCTTCTACATGGGCAGGACCGTACCTGAATGTGAATGATCTCTTCAAACACATACTGGGTTAGATGATTTTATCTTCTCGGTTGAAATTGCCAGGGGTTAGTTCGACCTGACCAGACGTTTATCGATTATACCATCACCGAACTTGAACTGAATAATGTAATATACACACATACTAATCCTTATAACTGTGACAAATACTGAGACAAATCTGGCATGTAAACGACAGATGTCAGGCGAACAGAACCAGACTGATCCCTCCTCTGGTCGCTTAGCATACTACTACTTGGGCACGATAGCGATCGCCGACCGGCTTATGACAGGACCGCACCTAAATTTGAATGCTTCCATTAAACGCAAACAGCTTTAGAAGATTTTATCTTCTCGGTTGAATCTGCCAGGGGTTAGTTCGACCTGACCAAGCATTTATCGATTATACCATCAGCCGCCATCACCTTCTATAAAACTAGGATGTATTAAATGTTCTCATCTATGCATATACACCACCAATGTAATGAAAGTTCATAGATGTGGTACTTGCATGCCGGATCCCTCTTCAGTTTATGATGAAGAGATATGAACTCGCGATGATAATAATGCGAATCAGATGTAGATAAGAAAGGTCGAACGGTCCCTTCTTTTTCATGCAGACTTTATGTGGAGTGTAGAAGCGACTGGCAATTAATTTTGATCTAAAAAGTTGCAATAGTAGAATATCTTGCTGACGTTTAGTAAATACTGCTGATCCTCTACGACTTGAGACCGTCACTCCTGCGACTCTCTGTAGAAAATCTAGAATCTGGCTTCCGACTTTTTTTTACAATCTAATTATGCTAGCGCTGGATAGTGGTTTCAAAAGGATGATATACGCTATCAGACCGACACACACATATCTTCTTAGAGGTTCAGTTCGTATGAAGCTAAGAAATATTGGATGAATTCAAGAAAAGCTATCAGACTCTCGAACGTATGTTAGCTCCTTTCCTGTCCAAACCAGTGTATTGAATATACGGATCGACTGTTGTGTGACAATATCAGCGCCGAATCAATATCCTTAATGGATCTTCGCTCTGGGATATGTTCTTTCGATGGTGAATGAAGATCTGTGGTATACAGTGAACGTAGGCACATTATCCGGTTCGAGTATCTGCAAAGCAAAGTTATCGTTCAGTTATGCGATCGGGATACCTTTGCTTTGGATACCATTTGTGGATACCTTTTTGGTGTCAACAAATAACATATTAGATTTTTTTTGTCGCCCTTGATAATTATCCGAATACAACCTGCGGACATTACCATTCAATCTCCTACTGACCCGAGTTGAAATGCTCCACATTTGGCTCTATCTCATTTGTGGCTATCACATAATAGCTATATCATGTTCGACGCTAAGTATATCCGTTGATCGAATTTCCTATTAAATTTGGTCAGTTCTATTTTCTGACCAGTTCATTTCGAAAGAGTTTGCAGCTGAGCTTGGCATGGGGAAGTAAGCGGCATCACCTCCGACATGTTAATGAAGTTCCCTCTCTGATGATACATTACATTGTCCAGCCGCCGAAGTCGTGGCCCGTATCTGAGGTAAAACCTTCCTCAATCATTGATTAGAAAAGAACGAAAATACCAGGTACGACACAATATAAAAAAGAAATGGTATGTTTTCATATGACATACCGATTACTGGAATTTTCTTGGTTCTTTAATCAACTTTATAACGTCTCGGTGGAAACGCATTATAATTTATGTAGGGTATCTTTTCAGTGGTCTTTTTCTATCTCTTTATTTTCAATACAATGCACTTTATTTCATTGTAGTATGCGTCATTATGAGCCGAAGAGCAATGCACTCATTTTGAACATATGCATTAAATAACACAGGGTGACAGCACTGGCAAATTGGTTGGAAAAGTAAGTAATTGCGACAATCAGTTTTCTATGTGGCTGACTCAGATGTTCATTTTTGGTCAACGACTCAAGAACATTGTTTTAAGAAACTGAAAACACTTTTTGATGTGACGTCGAAAAGAAATCGCCGTGATGCCATCTAAGTCACTTTGAAACTTCACGTAGCTTTCAAGACAGATTCCGATGTCGAAGACAAGGACGTTTTGAATGTCAACATTACGTAATATCACGTCCTAGCATCAGGCCTTGTCTTCAACTGCATATTCTGTTTGTTAGCAATTGATCAAAATACACTGTAAAAAATTTGTTGTAAATTTTACAGTAACTTACTGGCAGCAAAGGTGCCAGTAGTTTACTGTAAAATTTACAGTAGCATCTTACTGTAATTACTGCAGTAAGTTACTGTGAATAAATATAACAGTAATTTACTGTAAACTTTGCATTATCATATTACAGTAGGTTACTGTAGCAAATTGTCAGTAATTTACTGTGAATTTTTCAGTTTTGCAGTAACTTACTGGCAACAAAGGTGCAAGTAGGTTACTGTAAATTTTACAGTAGTGAATTTTAATGAATGTATTGCAGTAAGTTACTGTAAATTAATTACTGTGGTAAACTGCAAACTTGATGCTGTAAGCTGTACAGCATATTCAGTACTGGAGACTGGGTTCCACTTTTCCAAGTTCACCTGAAAGGAAATGTTGATTACTCCTGTTTTGAAACAGATGGGGATAGCAAAGCAATGTAAATTACTGCAGTTTGAGAAAAAAATCTCAACCAGCTATGTAAATCCATTTGGAATGGTGAAGATGGTAGCAGGGTCATGTCTTGGTAATTCACAAGAGGATCCACTTTGTGGAAATGCTCAAATCCAAAGTTCAAGTAAATACAAGCCTTTGTCATGTCTGTTTATTCCATCAAGATATTGGAACCTGCACAGATTTTCATCACATGTTAGATTTTCCAAGTTAAATCTGCTTCAAGATTGTCAAGTTTGAGATAAGATCATACTGCGTACATACATGTATGTAATGATATCCAGTGTGAAGCTCATTCATATGAACACATTTATGTTGATGTGCATTACAATACCATTACCAGAGGTTTATGGACATGTACAGATCCATGTTAGGACTGATATTCAACTAACGTTTCAGAAAATGACGACAGCACCTTTCTGAAATATTGAAGTTTATTACAAGAAGATAGATATTTTATTATTGACAACTGAGCTCTGTGGAATATCATCAAAGTTAAATCTATGTTTTAACAGTTGCCATATTCACATGGTGACCACAAGAAATAGTGACTTTACCAATCATACATGTAATTACAAGCGTCTAGTCCGTCATTCATAATCCAGCCGTCGTCCATTAGAGAATATCCGCGTCCATAATCCAAAGACCTATTCCATTTCCATATAACAGTATTAGCACCAAATTCAAAAGACAAAAGTATACATAAACATAGGCTTGTTTCCTGCAAGAGAGAAGCGGTCAACAATTTTCAATGATGCCGGCAAGACATCATGATGTTCCAAAATATCAAATCCGTATCGCTGATCAGTATTCTTAATCCATAATATTCGTTATAGAGTCGTCATCTAAAAATGATGTATCTCAGTCACGCTTTGATTGTGACTGTTCATATGAGTACCATGAGGATGTTGAAGTACATGGGTTCATACGGCCCCTAGCCCCGGGTTAAGCGGAATTAGACACAAGTTACGAAACGTAGCGCCATAGATCTTGCACGCTACGTTCGTATTTTGCTATCAGCATGCGATATGTATCGCCAAATTTGAAAAACTTTGAGTGGAGGCGCTTGGTGGAATAGCCCTGTTTTATAAGTTTCTGCAACAATGTTTTGTGACGTTGATTAAAATCATCACATTTAACACAGGATCTAGCAAATGCTACTAAGCGAGATATGTATGCGCCATATGCAGGTCCCACTGGAATATTACTATCCAGAAAGGGATAGCTTACATTTCCAAAAGTAGTTAGATTGATGGCTGAAACCCAAGATGTTGTGCTAAATGTTTCTGAGAATCACCCAACTTCATTTTGTCACAAAATTTAGAAAAAGTAACCTTCCAATTCATACAAAACATGGATAGTGCATCCAACAAGTAAAATGAACAATCTAATTATTCAATCAGTCAATTAAATTTAACTACCTGCTATTAGATAGGTGGCCGAACACTCTGATGTTGTATTACATATTGTCTCTGAGAAATACCCACTCAACTCTCAACAAATTGTCAAAGTTTGCGTCAAAAAGTCAGAAATAGTAACATTTCAATTTCCATAGTGCATCCAACAAGTAAAATGAACAATCTAATTATTCAATCAGTCAATTAAATTTAATTACCTCCCATTAGATAGGTGGCCAAACACTCTGATGTTGTATTACATATTGTCTCTGAGAAATACCCACTCAACTCTTAACAAATTGTCAAAGTTTGTGTCAAAAAGTCAGAAATAGTAACATTTCAATTTCCATAGTGCAACCAACAAGTAAAATGAACAATCTAATTATTCAATCAGTCAATTAAATTTATTTACCTCCCATTAGATAGGTGGCCAAACACTCTGATGTTGTATTACATCTGGTCTCTGAGAAATACCCACTCAACTCTTAACATATCGTCAAAGCTTGCAACAAAAAGTCAGAAATAGTAACATTTCAATTTCCATAGTGCATCCAACAAGTAAAATGAACAATCTAATTATTCAATCAGTCAATTAAATTTAATTACCTCCCATTAGATAGGTGGCCAAACACTCTGATGTTGTATTACATATTGTCTCTGAGAAATACCCACTCAACTCTTAACATATCGTCAAAGTTTGCAACAAAAGTACAGGAACAGTTAAATATGAAGTACACCGAACAAGTAATGGTAAGATGAACAGTCTACATGTAATTCCGTCACCTAGCAGTTTTCAGACTTTGTAATAAATTTGATCATTCCCTCATTTCACGGTGGGAAATTTCACTTCTTGTGATGGAATAATTACATGTAGGCCATTAACCCTAAACCATAATTAATAAAGTGTCCCCCGAGTCTATATTAATCATATGCATACTCTGTTCAATCACACATTAACTACTTTCCTAAAATCACAGCAAAACAATTTTCATAACCAGTGTTGCCCAAATGCAGACACCAGTACATGAAACTAATGCTTGGTTCAGCTTTCAGCATGTTCACATTACAATATATTATCTTACATGAAAATTTCTAACTTACATACTACAAATATAAGCACAAACATATAAATACACCTAAAACATATCCCAGTCAAGTCACAGTTACATATATATTCTTGTCCTCATAAAAGCA
>JAVTVY010013294.1:0-54257 GCA_036873755.1 Hanleya hanleyi
GCAAAGTGGGTTTTTTGGTGACAGAGAAAATAAACATGGCAGTGTGACTAACGTCACAGGACCTACGAAATAGGGTTTGATATAATTTAAGTGTGTACTCGAGAGATGACTTGGGGGCCCTGTGTGCTACCATGAGAGAATTTATATAGCATCTCTAAATTGACAGTGGGAACTATTAACTTTTTCAGATGTCATCGCTGGTGAGTCGTTAGCATAGCAACTATTATCGCCCTCAGTTTCTATTACCATGGGCACTGATCAGCCCAGCAGTACAGCACGAGGTGTTGGGAGGAGAGTCCGAGAGAGCGAGGCACCCCCCCCCCCTCTTCTCGGCATTAGGAGATTTTTTTCAAATTAGCGTAGGGAATGGTGCTCTGTCAGAGCAGTTGAGAAGTAAATGTTTCAAGTCCCAAAATAAGACCGGAAACTGGAAAAGAAACACAAATTTGAAGTGAGAACGGTTAAGATCAGAGATTTGTTAGAATGCAAGAATCAAAAGAGAGCCATTCTCCATGGATATATTTATTTGGCATTCAACTTCAAGGTACCTCATCTGAAGAGAGTACATAGTAATAATCAATGAACAATAAAGCACACACGAAAAAAATAAACAACTGGTTATAGGTTACTGAATTTAAAACACAGCGATGATCTTATTATTGATCTCTTCAGTAATAACAGATAATAGGGTCATTGTTGTGTTTAAATTTAGTAATTTCTCTCATAAAATCCAGTAATTTTTTATTTCTTTTTGAGGTAGAACATTTTTTAACTAATGACTGAACTGAAGAAATTATCCAATGTTGTATAGGCTGGATATATAAAACGTGCAGTATAATATGCCTTCAACGGAATTCCAAGACCAGCAAATGAGTGAAAACGGATACCATCGGAATGTGTGTCAACATTACAGTGAGGCTAAAAATAGATTATTCCAGAATCTCCAGTTTAATACTAGATTCAAGTGTACTGTTCAACTAGCCATATTATAGATATCTCATAGTACATGTAGATCTAATAGACTGATTACGACGTACGAGCGAGCGCACACATGCATGTGTGCTTTTAATATAGATATAATTAAAATATATTTTGAAAGCTGACGTCTTAGAACAACAACGACCACCGAAAGCCAACAAATACCCTGACGCTACTGTGAGAAGAAGTTTTTCAAAGTTGCTTGGCGCTTCTGACAATGATTTATAAAATACATGTACATGTAAAGTGATACTCGTGGCTCGGTAAAAAACTTCGCAGCAGACGAAATAACAAACTCCATTCTCCGATAAAATGATTTGCTTCCTTCATGCATCGTGGCATATACAGCTCGGGAAGCGTGGCGTGGACTATTAGGGAAAACATGGCGGAGCTACCTGGAAACGTATAATGCCGACATATTTTGGCAAGTACCATTAAAGTTACTGATATTTTCGAGTGCTGGGTGCATAATTTTTTTTTTTTTTTTGCTTTAGTGCTGGGCGGCCGAAGTTAGTCCCAGGCGCTTAAAAGTCACAGTGAAGCGTACAGTCAAGGGTTCCCGATGGGCATGACAGTGCACTCGAGTCATCAATAAATAATAAAAAATTAATTATAAATTAAATTTGCATCAGAATTCGATCAGCTCAGAACTTGCTGGTAACAATGCCCTAATGCACGTTCATGCCAAAAATCAAGGTTCTAATGTTAACGGTTCTCCTTATTTTGCCGACGAAAGGATTCGGATGGACTGACTCACTCACTCACTCACTCATTACCGGACAATTTGCGATCTGTAGCCTACTAAGTAGGAATATAGGTATTCGCGAAAAAATAGAAGCCCAAAACAACACGCTAGCACATAAAATTCACCCGCAGAAAATGCCAAACGATCGCAAACATTCAAAGAGGTTCAACATGCTCTGTGATTTGCCTGTCAGAACTCGTTTCGTTTGCGTAGTGAAGTCAGGTGTGGGGGGATAAAGCTTTAAAAAAGAGAACAATAAATCTGGTCACCTGCTAGGCTTAAATTGATCAGAATGTCCGCTTGAGTACGCGAGTGAATTCAATCAAGTATGTTGACTGCGTTTTGCGAGTCCCACCCGTTGTGAGCTTCGAGGCGGGAACACGCACAGCGACCAGGAAATGCGGCACAAGTTTACAGCCTTGCCAGTCAGAATAACTGTGTTTTTTTCCTTATGTGCGATTAAATAGGGATAACAAGTTTATATTTTGAGGTATAAACCCATTTGAGGCAAAAAATCGGGCGGTTGGAGGGCCTTTACAACTCCTAAAATCTTCCACTGTCAGGCCATGCTTTCATGCTTCTGCAGGCTTGGGGAACCACGTGATCGGTTTGTTTATCTTTCTTCAGTCCCAGAATGCACCGCGGCCAGCGGAACCCCAATAAGGCTTATTGTTAATGCTTGCAAAGTCGTGACCTTGTGAGAACACAGAAAAAATCATTACCCCGTGCTGGAACAGACAAAATGGCTACCATTGGACGTTACGCTTTGGCAAGACTACTTATTAACTCAACCACCCCTAAAAGGAATATTTCTACCTCGCTAACAAGATTCTCCGCCGGCGGAGGGCAAAAAGACCTTCCTGGATCGGTAAGGTTCTCATAATTTATTTTAATGTTTTAATGGTAATCTGTTTGGCCTAGTTTAGTATAATATGACTCCTTTTCGCACATTGGCAACCAAATATCGTATAAATATATTTATATATCGAGGTTCAACATATTTATGGGTATTTCAGCCTATATTTGCTTTCAAGTTTTCTCGTTTTATGCTATTTTTGTCGCGTTTGTTCGATCTAAGTTCGGTTTGTCGACGTTGATAAACGGAACACCTAGTTCAACAAGCTGAACCCTACTGACATTTAATTTTGTGATATTGATTACGTACAATCAATATCACAAAATTAAATGTCAGTAGGGTTCAGCTTGTTGAACTAAAGGAACACCATGCAACGTGTGCAAGAATTATGGCGCTAGTCATGGGCCAGTTGCCTGGTCTGTGCGATATTGTATGGTAGAGGACTACGTATGTTTTAAAAAAATATTAAACTTAATAAATACAATGATTTATTTTTTATCGAATTTGTTTTATTTTTTCATGGAATTTGTTTTAGTTTTCCCAACATGAGCAGTGTGACTAACGTCACAGGACCTACGAAGTAGAGTAGGCATTAGGACTCGAACGCGAACTGAACTCTTGGAAATCCCCACCCCCAGTTGAAATCCTGCCTATATTAAGATGGGCACCGTCCAAGTCAGAATCGCCAGTGATTTTCATCAAAAATCACCAGGAATTTTCATCAAAAGTAGGTCAGCTCAGAACTTGTTGGTAACAGTCTTCTAATGCGCCTTCATTCCAAAATTAAATAACGATCGCCGATTTAATTTTACAATTTTTTTAACTAAAGGAAACAGATTGAATAATAAAGGTTCAGTAGATTTAAAGCTTTACGTGTGAAAATACATTTACATCTCTTTAATGGTTTTCAGTGCCCTTGTCCAGGATCAAAACAACTTTTTGAATCACATTATTTTCCCAACAATACAACAAATTTTTATAAATTTATATAGCATCTCTAAATTGACAGTGGGAACTATTAACTTTTCCAGATGTCATCGCTGGTGAGTCGTTAGCATAGCAACTATTATCACCCTCAGTTTCTATTACCCTGGACACTGATCAGTCCAGCAGTACAGCACGTGGTGTTGGGAGGAGAGTCCGAGAGAGCGGGGCACCCCCCCCCCCCATCTTCTCGGGGGGCATTAGGAGATTTTTTTAAAATTAGCGTAGGGAATGGTGCTCTGTCAGAGCAGTTGAGAAGTAAATGTTTCAAGTCCCAAAATAAGACCGGAAACTGGAAAAGAAACACAAATTTGAAGTGAGAACGGTCAGAGATTTGTTAGAATGCAAGAATCAAAAGAGAGCCATTCTCCATGGATATATTTATTTGGCATTCAACTTCAAGGTACCTCATCTGAAGAGAGTACATAATAATAATCAGTGAACAATAAAGCACACACGAAAAAAATAAACAACTGGTTATAGGTTACTGAATTTAAAACACAACGATGATTTTATTATTGATCTCTTCAGCAATAACAGATAATAGGGTCATTGTTGTGTTTAAATTTAGTAATTTCTCTCATAAAATCCAGTAATTTTTTATTTCTTTTTGAGGTAGAACATTTTTTAACTAATGACTGAACTGAAGAAATTATGCAATGTTGTATAGGCTGGATATATAAAACGTGCAGTATAATATGCCTTCAACGGAATTCCAAGACCAGCAAATGAGTGAAAACGGATACCATCGGAATGTGTGTCAACATTACAGTGAGGCTAAAAATAGATTACTTATGAATCTCCAGTTTAATACTAGATTCAAGTGTACTGTTCAACTAGCCATATTATAGATATCTCATAGTACATGTAGATCTAATAGACTGATTACGACGTACGAGCGAGCGCACACATGCATGTGTGCTTTTAATATAGATATAATTAAAATATTTTTTGGAAGCTGACGTTTTAGAACAACAACAACGACCACCGAAAGCCAACAAATACCCTGACGCTTCTATGAGAAGAAGTTTTTCAAAATTGCTTGGCGCTTCTGACAATGATTTATAAAATACATGCACATGTGAAGTGATACTCGTGGCTCGGTAAAACTTCGCAGCAGACGAAATAACAACCTCGATTCTCCGATAAAATGATTTGCTTCCTTCATGCATCGTGGCATATACAGCTCGGGAAGCGTGGCGTGGACTATTAGGGAAAACATGGCAGAGCTACCTGGAAACGTATAATGCCGACATATTTTGGCAAGTACCATTAAAGTTACTGATATTTTTGAGTGCTGGGCGCATCATTTTTTATTTTTTTTTGCTTTAGTGCTGGGCTGCCGAAGTTAGTCCCAGGCGCTTAAAAGTCACAGTGAAGCATACAGTCAAGGGTTCCCGATGGGCATGACAATACACTCGAGTCATCAATAAATAATAAAAAAATAATTATAAATTAAATTTTCATCAGAATTCGATCAGCTCAGAACTTGCTGGTAACAATGCCCTAATGCATGTTCATGCCAAAAATCAAGGTTCTAATGTTAACGGTTCTCCTTATTTTGCCGACGAAAGGATTCGGATGGACTGACTCACTCACTCACTCACTCATTACCGGACAATTTGCGATCTGTAGCCTACTTCGTAGGAAAATTGTTTCTCTCATCTTCGACTTGAATATTAGTTAATTCAATTCAGTTCAATTCAAATGTTTATTGCTCGACTTAGCATTTACAAAGTATGGCATTAACAAAACTATTCCTACGAAGTAGGCTACAGATCGCAAATTGTCCGGTAATGAGTCCGTGAGTCCATACGAATCCTTTCGTCGGCAAAATAAGGAGAACCATTAACATTAGAACCTTGATTTTTGGCATGAACGTGCATTAGGGCATTGTTACCAGCAAGTTCTGAGCTGATCGAATTCTGATGAAAATTTGATTTATAATTATTTTTTTTTCATTATTTATTGTTAGCTCAGCGAGTGCACTGTCATGCCCATTGGGAACCCTTGGCTGTATTCTTCTCTGTGACTTTTAAGCGCCTGGGACTAACTTCGGCCGCCCAGCACTAAAGCAAAAAAAAAAATGATGCGCCCAGCTCTCGAAAATATCAGTAACTTTAATGGTACTTGCCAAAATATGTCGGCATTATACGTTTCAAGGTAGCTCCGCCATGTTTTCCCTCATAGTCCACGCCATGCTTCCCGAACATCTGCCGTAAATTGTTGGAAATATTCGGGAACCCTCGTGATCATGCTGGTCGCTGTTAGCCGGTGGTATTGCGGAAGGCTACCGAAATACCAGAATCTCGCGTCAGGCGAGCTGTATATGCCACGATGCATGAAGGAAACAAATCATTTGATCGGAGAATGGAGGTTGTTATTTTTAGCCTAACTTGCAGTGTAATGTTGACACACATTCCGATACCACACACATTCCGATAGTAGGCCTATCCGTTTTCACTCATTTGCTGGTCTTGGAATTTCGTTGAGATTGAAGGCATGTTATACTGCACGTTTTATATATCCAGCCTATACAACATTGCACCATTTCTTCAGTTCAGTCATTAGTTAAAAAATGTTCTACCTCAAAAAGAAATAAAAAATGGCTGGATTTTATGAGAGAAATTACTAAATTTAAACACAACAATGACCCTATTATATGTTATTACTGAAGAAATCGATAATAAAATCATCGTTGTGTTTTAAATTCAGTAACCTATAACCACTTGTTTATTTTGTTCGTGTGTGCTTTATTGTTCATTGATTATTATTATGTACTCTCTTCAGATGAGGTACCTTGAAGTTGAATGCCAAATAAATATATCCATGGAGAATGGCTCTCTAGTGATGCCTGATTTGATTGCATTGTTGTATCTTGCATTCTAACAAATCTCTGATCTTGACCTTTCTCACTTCAAATTTGTGTTTCTTGTCCAGTTTCCTGTCTTATTTAGGACTACAAACATTTACTTCTCAACTGCTCTGACAGAGCATCATTCCCTACGCTAATTTAAGAAAAATCGCATAATGCCGAGAAGGGGGGGGGGGTTCCCCGCTCTCTCGGACTCTCCCCCCAACACTTTGTGCTGTACTGCTGGGCTGATCATTCTCCAGGGTAATAGAAACTGAGGGCGATAATAGTTGCTACGCTAATAACTCACCAGCGGTGACATCTGGAAAAGTTAATAGTTCCCACTGTCAATTAGAGACGCTATATAAATTCTCTCATGGTAGCACACAGGGCCCCCAAGTCATCTCTCGAGTACACACTTAAATTATCTCAAACCCTATTTCGTAGGTCCAGTGACGTTAGTCACACTGCCATGTACGATAACAGACAAACATAAAACTGACCTTAGAGGTCAGAGCAAAGGACTAACTGGGATATATACATGTATCCCACTTGGGATATTAAATCCAAGTTTGGATATTGAAATATACGGTATCCTAAGGATATTTTGACCGATTTTCATACTAAACAGCAATGGCGAATTTTGGCATCTAAAGTACAAAAACAAGATAGAATTTACTTCACAAAACTGCCAATGCGATTGTATACTTTTGCTGAGTTTTTCTCGCCGAAGTTATTCTCTCTGATAATGAAATTACATGCTTATTTTTTCGTGTTGTTGCTGCAGTATACTTCCCATCAATCACCACTGTTGTATGTTTTTAAACTGGGATATATACATTTATTAGCCCACAAGCAAATTTGTATTCAATCTCTGGATTGTGATTGGTTAAAAGGTCGGGTCGTATAAACCCATACACCCCGAGTGACGTTTTGCTACTCGGGGTATATAAAAAACAACTCACATGCGATTGGAAACGACGCTCTCGCTTCGAAAGTTCAGCTGACCATATCTCAATATTTATGGAATAACTTTCGCTCACTCGTCAAAATTTAATGGAATAAAGTCATACTGCATTACTTTCACTGAAGTTTCCGACACATAACTCATCAAAAGGTGTCATTTCTTCCAAAAATAAAAGACGATTTCCGAACGAAAGCAGATCGAAATGGATTGTTGTGGCGCGCCTTTCTCACAGTGCAGTAGCAAAATGCGGACCGTTTCGTAACCGAAATGGCCCGTTGAATTTGCACGTTGCACCGTTGGTTATAAATGATATACCCTTTTCATCATTTTCACTACAAGATAAAAAGGCTTGAGGGGTAATAAATTCGTTATTCAGGTTTTCCCCCGGGTGTATGGAAAGTTACGACCCTCCCTGAAACTCCGGGTGTATGAGTTTCAGGGAGGGTCGTAACTTTCCATACACCCGGGGGAAAACCTGAATAACTAATAGTATCCCACTTGGGATGTTAAATCCAAGTTTGGGTATTGAAATATACGGTATCCTAAGGATATTTTGACCGATTTTCATACTAAACAGCAATGATGAATTTTGGCATCTAAAGTACAAAAACAAGATAGAATTTACTTCACAAAACTGCCAATGCGATTGTATACTTTTGCTGAGTTTTTCTCGCCGAAGTTATTCTCTCTGATAATGAAATTACATGCTTTATTTTTTCGTGTTGTTGCTGCAGTATACTTCCCATCAATCACCACTGTTGTATGTTTTTAAACAAGCAGAATAACTAGGAGAATATGCCAGCTTGAAAGTATCGAAGTATAAAAAAAATATCCAAAGTGGGATATTTTATCCCAATTGCAGGGCTCGAATTAGAGAAAATGCAATGGCCTGCTATTTTTCTTCGGATACGTAAAAATCGTAGGCCAAACCTTAGATGACCTGCTATTAGTAAATTTGCCCTGCAGTTTATTTAAACTCTGGCCGATAACAGTATGAGAAGCTGGTGATTCCCCACGTTGTCTGAATTCTTCATCTCTTTCTAATGATTCTGCCTTCTTATGCGGATCACCCTTCGAATGAGTGATTATTGAGTGCTTTTTCACATTCGTTGTACCGATTATCCATGCGTTTTGATAGTTCCAAGTGCTACGTATCTGCTTCTCATACTTGGCGCACAACTCACAATTGACCTCCGTAACAAGCTTGTGTCCGCCTTTTATGATCGTTTGTTTCGCGTTCAACCAGCTGAATCCCCACGATTTAACCGTGGACAGTTTGACAGTATTTTGTGCCATGTTTTAGGCGTTTAGCATCGAATACCATGCTGGCTTCTCGCTTGTCGGATGTTGTTAACGGATGCGGAAGTAATAACGGCAGGCATGCGCGCACACAACAAGGGAGACAACTTCGGACCGACTTACTTGCCACAACAATCGGATCGGCGCCAGTTCAGTACTTCGAGCCGTACGAAAACATTTTGACGTACAAAGATTGCTGTAATGGTTTGGCAGTACGAATATTTTCAATATCGAACGGAGAATCGATCTTTAGGCATTTCATTCGCCTAAAAACTTATCGCCTGCTATTTTTTCACGATTTTTTTATTTTAGCAGGTCAATTTTCACTTGGCCTGCGACAGGCAAATTTTCGCCTGCTTTTCGCCAATAGCAGGGCGCCATTTCGAGCCCTGCAATTGGGATATATATCACAGTTAGTCCTTTTCTCTGACCTGTTAGATGAACTTAGTCATTCCCATAGATGTCAAGCCCACCAAAACCCGAGTTACTAGTTTATAGTTTTTTACCGTACCCCTATTATATATGTTATTCTATCAGGGGCGTCGGAAGCAAATTCAGTGGTACGGCCACTAAAGCGCTTTAGGCGGGGGACCAGGGGTCGAGGGACTTCAGGCACTCTGGTTTTCATTAAAATTTTCTCTGATGCACCAAATTAATTAATGGAATAAATTATTAAATTATGGTACTTCGTACATTTCATCCTGTTATGACTGTCAAAGGAAACTACAACACAACCTATACACATGACCCAATTTTGTGAAATAGGAAAAACTACATGTATGTATTTCTAAAGATCGCAGTCAACATCAAACCATAAAATCACACACATATAATGGCAGCCTTTTGAAGTCCACGAGTTCTAGTTTTTTCTTGCATTGATAACCAAAGTTCAGTAATGTCAATTAAGCATCATATTTGAGTAAAAGCTTACCACTTTGCCAGAATTCGTATTTTCACCAATTTGGGTGCATTCACCTGCCCCAAGAAATTTTGCCGCGCTGAATAGAGGTTGTGCCCAAATTAGGGTACGGCCAAAATTAAAATATACTTTGTTTGTTTTAACCTGACCAAACAAAACTTGCAGCGACCCGAAATTTAAATATGCGTGTAAACGGTTTGCCGATAAATGTCACTGTCCCCAAAATCAGGAAATCATTGAGTCATAATTTTATATGCTCATCGAAGACAAGGCCATAATTATGCGATGATCAGTTCTGTCCAACTATCCGTCTATCCGTCCATAAACATTTGTTCAGTTGTCCGTGCGATATCTGCAGTTCCAAGGTATGGATTGGTACCAAACTTTGGATATAGGCCTACATAACTCACAGGGAAAGAAGGAACCCTATTTATTTGCGTGGTCAATAGGTCAAGGTCAAGTGTCTCTTGTGCTGTCCTCAGTGTTTTATAGGGTGGATGGATGGTGTCGGGTTCCATGCTGCTTCAAAGATGTCTTCTTTGAAGTAGCAGGAACACAACTTGCCTGGGTGGTGCTTAGTTGGTTCATCGCAATATAGCTGAAATATTGTTGAAAGCTGTGTTAAATTCTATTCACTCACTCCAAGGTCAAGTTATATTCTTTTAAGCAGAAAATCTTAGACCTTTCTCTGGATTGCTACCAATTGGGACCAAGGCCATTAAGCAACCTTGAAATTTGGACCAAAGCCCTGATAAACCCAAGTCTATGAGGACTTCTATGAGGAGTAATTTTCATAATCTCTCACAAAGTTATCTATTTTGAAACATTTTCCCTTCAAGGATGTTATGTTGTTCGTTACTTGTTTGCTGAGAAAAGAATGTAAGGTCATTAAACAAGTCATAATGACAATTCACATTTAAGTGATTTAGGACTCTTATGCACCAATATGTAATACAGGGGTCAAAATGTTTTTTGAGAATTACTTGTCACTGACAGGTAACCATTTTTTTTACTTGTCACCCTGGTACTTCAGCTTGTCACTCCTACTGAAACTTTTTTCACCATACTCTCATCATTATTCCAACCAGTCTCTCCCGCCATTTTCCAGGCATTGGAGAATTTGAATACACTCGATCGCGAGACATTTATGACACCGACAAATTTGTCTCCTTCCTTCAGCTCTGCATTGCCAAGATCAATGTCCTTACTCCCTGATGTTGGCTAAGTGGGCTCATTTCTGCCACCAGACTGTTCCACTATTAGGGGCGGGGGGGGCAAGGGGTATTTTCGTACTCCGTTTTGGGGTAATTTTCATTATCCGTTCTCAGTTCTTTTGCGTACACACGTTCTGGACATATTCCACGTTCACCGTATTTTCCTATTTTTAATTCTCTGTTCTCTGTTCCACCAAGTTATAATTTTGCGTTCCTCGTTTTGTGAGATTTGTTATTTACGTTCCCGTTCACACCGTCACTCTCGTATGCTTGTCTGCAATAGGGGACGCAACTCTAGCGGATTCAGCTCTTCTGTGTGCGTCGAAACAACCCTGTTGTGGAGAATGACGTGATCATGAGTGCAACAACTACTTTCTTCTTTCGTTGGTTGGCTCGTTTATGACACATGCTAAAGAAATCCCCACAAATCCTCTTCTTCGATTCCATGGTCCAATTTTGAAATTCCAATGGCGACATAGGCCTACAATTTTTTTTATAAATCCACATCTGAAAAGCGTCCTAAATATCACTCAAGTTACTTATATGGGTTATTATACGCCCGCCAAAAGGCGGACGTATTATGTGATGGCGGTTTCCGTCCGTCTGTCCGTCCGTCTGTCCGTCCCCCGTGTCCGGTCTATATCTGGGACAGTTTTCTATCTACAGTTCCAATTTTTGGTGACTGGATACCCTATGGGGAGACGATGTGTCGCGAACCAAAATGAAGGTCAAGGTCAGAGGTCAAAGGTCACTGGCCTAAAAAACAGGAAATCACCGAAGTGTTTGTGTCCGGTCTATATCTGTGATCGTTTTCTATCCACAGTTGCAATTTTTTGTGAGTGGATACGCTAGGTGGAGACGATGTGTCGCGTACCAAAAATGAGGTCGAGGTCAAAGGTCACTGTTGCCTAAAATCAGGAAATCACTGATCATTGACAGTTTTCTATCTACAGTTCTAATTTTTGGTGAGTGGATGCCCTAGGGGGGAACGATGTGTTGCATACCAAATGTAGGTCGAGGTCAGAGGTCAAAGGTCAGTGTGACCGAAAAATCAGGAAATTATTAAAAATAACATTTCTTTGTGTCAGTAGATACATTAGGGGACACGATGTGTCACATATCAAAATGTAGGTCAAGGTCAAAGGTCAAGGTCACTGTGACCTAAAATCATGAAATTATTGAAAATCATGATTTCTTGAGTCCATTGAGAAAATACGGGTAGCCATTTTGTCATGTACATGTACCAAAATTTAGATCCAGGTCAATAGTCAAGATCACTGTTACACCAGAATCAAGGTCAAAGGTCAGTGTGACTTAAAACTCAGGAAATCATTAAAAACTACTAATTTTTATACGCCCGCCAAAAAGGCGGACGTATTATGTGATGGCGGTTTCCGTCCGTCTGTCCGTGTGTCCATGTGTCCGTCCGTCCCCAGGGGTTTTTCTAGCCGTTTTTTCATCGTGGTTACCACGATGAAAAACAATATATATTGAGTTTTGCAGAAAAATTTCAAATTGAGTTTTGATTAAAAAAATTGAGTTTTGCAATTTTTGCCGTTTGTGCGCGAAGCGCACAAAAAAAAATTTGAGTTTTCCCACAACATACCAGTTGTCAGTTGATAGGTTGTTTCGCATGACCCGCCCGCATCAATATTTTGGAAATAAATAATGCCGCATGTATTTTAATTATCAGTAGTTATTGTTCGTAAAAGAAATAAGTAAGCAAATCTAAGTAAAACGAATGAACCTTCACAGCGTGAGTCAGCGCGAAGGCGACTGAAGAGCCGCCATCTTGGTTCACATTCTTGGGGAAAGCCGTAGTTCAAAACGAGGCACAGTCCTTTTCTAGCGAGGATTCCCTCGTGTCAAGCACGTGGCAGTCAATTTTTAACTCCGGCACTTTTGACGGTCGCGTACCAAAGCCATCGTGGTTTCAGTTTATGGATCAGTTGTTTACTCATCAACCAATTCATTTAACCATCCATTTATCTGATGAAACGCTTTTGAGCGAAGTGGTCGAGCGCTTCACGTCTTCACTCCCGACAACAACAACAACAACACAGACTGTCGACCAATATTATACTTGTAGCTTGAGGACGACGGACATACAAAATTCGTCGCCGTGGACAGAGAATCCATATCTTCAATCAGTGTAAAAGAAATAAAGAAGATTTCAATAAGAGGGGACTCCTGATGTTGAAAATTCGGGTAATAAATTCTGCAGTTATCTTTAATATTGATCACAAGTAAGAGTTTTTTTTCCCTTGATTTCTGTTTACACAATGTGTGTGCATTTGAGTTTTACTGTCTACCATAATTATTTACATAATGTTTCAATTAAAATAAAGCAAACTTAAAATGTCTCTTTAAAGAATAATTATTTCATAAATATTTTTTTCTGACGATATTTATGAGAGATTTCAGAGTGTATAAATCTGTACAATAGGAATGTTGCCAGGTTGTATATTCGATCACAGTCTTCTCTGTTAATGGTAAAAAATTTAGCTTCAATAATTAATAATTATAGCATCTAGCATGTATGTTTTAATTAGCATGAGGTCATGCTAAACAACCTATGGTTTCTGAAGAAGTTTCGTAAACATATGATCAAACATATGACCAACCTCAGTTCTGTAATTGGTGCGATGAAAAAGTTGAGAAAATTGAGTTTCATCATTTTTTTGATGAAAAAGGCAAAAATATTGAGTATTGTAGATTTCTTTGCGCGCCGTAGGCGCGAAAAAAAATTGAGTTTTCAAAATTTTGAAATTGAGTTTATGAACAATTTTGGGCTAGAATAACCCCTGGTCCCCTGTGTCCGGTCTATATCTGGAACACTTTTCTATTTACAGTTCCAATTTTTGGTGAGTGGATACCCTATGGGGAGACGATGTGTCGCGTACAAAAATGAAGGTCGAGGTCAGAGGTCAAAGGTCACTGGCCTGAAAAACAGGAAATCACTAAAGTGTTCGTGTCCGGTCTATATCTCTGAATGTTTTCTATCCACAGTTGCAAATTTTTGTGAGTGGATACATCAGGTGGAGACGATGTGTCGCGTACCGATATTCAGGTCGAGGTCAGAGGTCAAAGGTCACTGTTGCCTAAAATCAGGAAATTATTGATCAGTGATAGTTTTCTATCTACAGTTCTAATTTTTGGTGAGTGGATGCCCTAGGGGAGGACGGAGTGTTGCATACCAAATGTAGGTCGAGGTCAGAGGTCAAAGGTCACTTGCCTAAAATCAGGAAATCACTGATCATTGACAGTTTTCTATCTACAGTTCCAATTTTTGGTGAGTGGATTCCCTAGGGGAGGATGATGTGTCGCATACCAAATGTAGGTCGAGGTCAGAGGTCAAAGGTCACTGGCCAAAAAATCAGGAAATTATTGAAAATTGCAAAAAAAAATTGTGAGTGGATTCAGTAGGGGGAAAAGAAGTGTCACATACCAAAAATTAGGTCAAGGTCAAAGGTCACTATGACCCCAAAATCAGGAAATCATTCAAAATAACTTCTTTTTTTTTCAGTGGATACAGGGCATGATGTGTCACAAACCAAAATGTATATCAAAGGTCAAGGTCACTGTGACCCCAAATCATGAAATTTAAAAAAAAGCATAATATTTTGTGTCTATAGATACATTAAGCGAAGACAATGTGTCACATACCAAAATTCAGGTCAAGGTCACTATGACCCCAACATCAAAAAATCATTAATAATGAAATTTTGTTTCCATCAATACATTAGGGGAAGTTGATGTCATGTACCAAAATTTAGGTCAAGGTCACTCTGACCCTAAATAGGTAAATCATTAAAAAAAATTGTGTGTAAGTAGATACGTTAGGGGGAGACAATGTGTCACATATCAAAATTGATGTCCAGAGTCCCGGTCATTGTGACCTCTTGTTTAATATAAGGGTCAAAGATACACATGTACTTAATGGATTTTTTATACGCCCGCCAAAAGGCGGACGTATTATGTGATGGCGGGTTCCGTCCGTCTGTCTGTCCGTCCCCCGTGTCCGGTCTATATCTGGAACAGTTTTCTATTTACAGTTCCAATTTTTGGTGAGTGGATACCCTACAGGGAGACGATGTGTCGCGTACAAAAATGAAGGTCGCGGTCAGAGGTCAAAGGTCACTGGCCTGAAAAACAGGAAATCAGTGAAGTGTTCGTGTCCGGTCTATATCTCTGGATGTTTTCTATCCACAGTTGCAATTTTTTGTGAGTGGATACATCAGGTGGAGACGATGGGTCACGTACCAAAATTCAGGTCGAGGTCAGAGGTCAAAGGTCACTGTTGCCTAAAAATCAGGAAATCATTGATAGTTTTCTATCTACAGTTCTAATTTTTGGCGAGTGGATGCCCTAGCGGGAAACAATGTCTTACATGCCAAATGTAGGTCGAGGTCAGAGGTGAAAGGTCAGTGTGAATGAAAAATCAGGAAATCATTATAAATTTCTAATTTTTTGTGAGTGGATTCAATAGGGAGAAATAAAGTGTTGCATATCAAAATATAGGTCAAGGTCGAAGGTCAAAGGTCATTGTGATCCAAAAATCAGGAAATTATTAAAAATAACATTTTTTTGTGTCAGTAGATACATTAGGGGGACTCAATGTGTCACATATTAAAATGTAGGTCAAGGTCAAATGTCAAGGTCACTGTGACTCCAGAATCAAGAAATCTTTGAAAAGTACTTTTTTTTGTGTCAGTAGATACATTACGGGGACATGTGTCACGTACCAAAATGTAGGTCAAGGCCGAACATCATGGTCATGGTGACCCCTAAAATCATGAAATTCATATAAATCATGATTTTTTTTGTCCATTGATACATTGACAGAAGACGATGTGTCGTGCACCAAAGTTTATCTCAACGTCAAAGGTCAAGGTCACTGTGACCCCAAAATCAGGAAATCATTAAGTCACATTTTCATATGCCTGTCGAAGACGAGGTCATGTAATGCGATGTTGCGTTCTGTCCATTCATCCATTAACATTTGTTGTCCATGCGATATCTCTAGTTTCAAGGTATGGAATGGTATCAAATACCTTACTCGCATGGCGAAGATGAGCCATACATCAATTTGTCAAATGTCAAGGTCACAGTCTGAATCAAGTTTAGCTGACTATATGTGTTAGGTTGGAATATTCAGAGTTCTCTCCCCTACATGTATATGGCATTTGTCCTGTGGAGTTGTCTCCCGTGTTTGAAACAGCTACATTTAGTTAAACTGTTGTGAAATAAAAACTATACATTTACTAATTTAACGTGGACTTCATACCTGTTTATCAACTCAAGAACAAAGGTTTACTTCATCACTTCTTCCTTCATGAAAAATTCTCTCGTCTGAAAGAAATCCATTTGCAAGAAAAGTACTATTTTCTTGTGTTTGACTATTGTCGATTTCATTGTGGGATATGTGAGCTCTCGGTTCTTGCTCCAAGATCACCTAGTTTCCAAGAGTTAAGCTCATTTTAGTTTATCATTCAATTTTAGATGTGATATGTTACATTCTCAGAAGCACAAAATTGTAGACCTTTTTCTGGATTGCTAGCTACCAATTGGAATCAAGGCGATTAACTCTTTCCCCCATATAAGCGGGTTTTGACGACTTGTGTAGATCCCCATGTAAGCGTGTTTTGACGAGTGTTCGCGTAACCCAGGGATTCATTCACGTCAGTTCTACGTACCGAATTTCGGTTCGTAAATTGAGTTTAAAAACTCAATTTTTCAGTTCAAAACTGAATTTTTTTGAGTAAAAAATCCATATTTTTCACCAAAATATTTATACTCATTTTGTGTGTTGGAAACTGAATTTTCCAGCCTTGTAAATTCGCAATTTCCAAGCCTGGCCTGTTGAGGAGCTCCATCGCGGTCCTCATTTTCTTTCGAGAAGCGTCATTTTCGCGCACCTCGGCTCGTCAGTGTGTGTTGTTGTTGTTGTTACAATACCAGCAAGCACTGTTCTTGGGCCGCATTAGGAAAATCTATTTGATATAATGCCTGCCTCACCTCATGACTTCCCAAGAACAGTTTCCCAGTCTTTCCCTGCCTTTATTCAATGAAAGTATACTTTTATAAACAAAGTATTTCCTGCCAACTTCTCCGTTTTTCATGGACGGAAAAGCATATGGAAGCCAAATGTTATTTTCTACCTTTTTCACAAAAGAGTTCCAATCAACTTTGGGACAGTCTTGTACTCATTTAACAAGATTGTGACACACTGTCACTTCATTATGAGCATTTAGTAGGCCACTTATTTACAAGAAAATTATAAATAGGTTTGTGAACAGCTTATTTCTTTATAAACTTCAAGAAAAATATTGTTTTATCATTGCAAAGTATTTTACTTTGTCATTGATATAATTTGTGAATAATTGTTTTATTTAGCAAAGCAGGATGCCTGCTACTAAGTTGTAAATTTTATGTATTCTATTTAGTACAAAACTTTGTGGGGAAAAATCACCCTGGTTTGTAAAAAATTTATATACTCAACTTTAGGGGGAAAAATGCCGATAAATTTTATTTTAACTCAATTTGACTGTAAAAAAACTCAATTTTCCGGACTTCGGTTCGTAAAATCTGGACTTCTATGAATCCCTGTAACCCATGAAGACGGGTTTTGACGAGTGACTGAGTTCCCATGTGGTGGATTATTCTTGCAATTTTTGACGTTTACTTGAGTAAAACCTAATTAAAACTATACGTTTTCAGAAAGCCAAAATTTCAATAAATCTGACTATATGGACTGTTGGTATGTTTTATGGTAAGGGTAAAATGAAATCGGGAGAGAAACAGAAATAATCGATGAAAAATGCGCGATTTGACAACAAATTTGTTTGGTGTGCTCCAAGACAAACGTTCGAAGAATAGTAAAATCTGCTTCCAAATTCCTTAATATTTCACGTAACGCGAGCATAAACTACCAAAGTATCTAACCTTGATGACTAGCTCGTCAAATCTGCCCATCTTTGTTTATTTTATGTATTTTCCCGGGACCTGCAGTCTTCGCGGTAAATATGTTCAGTCGCCATTCTTTCTGAATCGGCCTTTCGTTGACAGTGACGCCGGGCCGCGCCCAACCTTGGCCAATCAGTGAGCTGTGTTTCTTTCACCTTATGAATATTTATTACCGTCTGTATTCTCCGTCACGGAAGGTATATTGGATTAACACAGTTATTGTTCGTTCTACACCTGCCATCCTGTCAGTTCACTGCCAAATCCCGATCCTACGGAGAATTAGCTTTACGATGGTATACGGAAACATGCGAATGGTAGCCGGAAAGCAGGAAGAGAACGGTGCAAAACGTGGCTAAAATGCGACAATTTCTTCGCTTTTTTTCGTGATTTCCAACAGAAGTAAAGCAGACACAACACATTTTCTCACAAGATTACTTATTTTTAGAATAAATGTTGCTGATATTGGTATAAAACGTGAACAAATTACGTAGAATGGGTCTGTGGGAGACCATTGGTAAATATTTCTCCACATGACATGGGACATAAAACGGGATATTTTACATCGCTGGAGAGGTATGAAAATTGAAATGAGTCCATGGGTTGAAGACCTACGCCATTACAAATCTATTATGAGCCAGAGAGAGAAAATTCCAGACAAGTCTATGAGGGAAAGAGTTAAACAACCTTGAAATTTGGACCAATGTAATTCCAGATATACGGGCGTATATTGAAGCCCTTTGGGCTCTTGTTTTGTTTACAGTTTTGGAGCAAGGGCGGATCTACGGGGGGGGGGGGGAAGTCAAAAGTTGTCAGGCTTATTCTTCAATATCGATGCGTGTTTATGCGAAACAAATGTGAAAATAGAACAATAAATCTACCTACATTGTGTTCAGATTTATTTCAGGGAAAACGCTTGAAACGCATCTCCCGCAACCTGGAACCCCGGAGCTTCCGGGGCCTAGGCGGCCCCTGGACCCTCGCCTGTCAGGCTGTGAGGATCGCTTATTTTACCTTTGTGTAAATGAATCCGTATCATATTGGTTCTAATGTTCCATGATGTAAAAGTCATCATTTTTTTTATCTGTTAAATATAACTAGAAAGTCAAATGGATTCAGGCATGAAGTATGATTTTTCCAATATCGATGCGTGCTTATAAATGAGAAACAAACGTGAAAATAGAACCATAAATCTGCATACATTATGTTTGAATTTATTTCCTGGAAAATGCTTAGAACGCATCTCCGGAGATCTAGGAATTCGGAGCTTCCGGGGCCTAGGCGGCCCCTGGACCCTCACCTGTTGGGCTATGAGGATTTCCTTGTTTTATCTTTTTGTGAATGAACCGTATCGGTAGGCATCTTTGTTTCCCTTCCATGAACTAAATGCCATCGTTTTGTATGTTTTAAATATAACTAGAAAGTCAAATGGATGCAGGCATGAGGTGCGATTTTTTCAATATCGATGCGTGCTTATAATTGCGAGAAAATCGTGAAAATAGAACCATAAATCTGGATACATTATGATCAGTTTTATTTCCGGGAAAACGCTCAGAACGCATCTCCGGCAATGTAGGACCCCGGAGCTTCCGCGGCCTAGGCGGCCCCTGGACCCTCGCCTGTTGGGCTGTGATAGTCGACCCCCCCCCTATGAATTTTGGCTGGATCCGCCCTTGTGGAGTATATAATGAAATATGTTGTCAACTGTGGACAATTTCCAACGTTTTCCGATGATTACTACGCTGCATGTACTGACATTAACAACAATATTAAACAGCATGGTAGCTAATAAAGACATGTGCATTTGAGTTCTTCACAATTGTTTTTTCTTCGTTCTTCGTATTTGGATTATTTTTTTATTTTTTCTCCGTACTAGAGATATTTTTTTTTACGTTCACACGATCGCTTACCCCCCCCTTGCCCCCCCTCTTAGGGAGTTCAGAGTAAAATGTCAACAGAATGTTCAATTATGAGATTAAATTTGCTGGAATGATATTTTCTTAAGGATAATAACAGCATGAGGGTCTTGTCAACATTTTTTTGTGGGTAACCCCAATTAAAAACTTGACTTTGAAAAATTGAGTTTTTGTGAAATTTTGAAATTGAGACTTTTACCGCCGGCCCCCAAAAAATGAGTTTTTATCCATGGGAAAATGCGCGCCAAACACGCGCGAAAAAAAACTGACTTATAGTGAATAAATATTGAGTTCTTCAACAGATAGGTCGAGTTCCCAAATGAAAATGTTGAATTGTGCTGACAAATTATCAAGCAAAATCATTGTTGTTGTTGTTGTTGTTGCCTTCACTCGATCATCTCGCGAGTGTTAGACGTTAGCGCTTGTCCGCTTGTCTGGAGCAAGTGAAAATCGGCACAGGCAACGCAACGTTCACGTTAGCTGCAAGTGTTGACAAGCACGATTTTCTTCCGATTAAAATACTCATTGACGAAGTTTTAGTCGATAGAAATATAGGCTGATAGCGCTAGATCGTGCCACATTCGTGGCGACAGGTAGACAGGTGTTATTTCGACCGCTGTAATATTAGAAGCAAATTAACTGGAAGTGTGTATCATATTAGATAAGACTAGCTAGACACCACTGGCACAGCTAGACTCTAGACATCTAGCACTGAGTGTAATCACTTGTCTTTATTGCACCATGTAAGCGTTCTGTCTGTGTCTTGTGTGCTGTCTTGAGTGTTTTATAGGGTGGATGGAGGGTGTCTGGTTGTATTGGTTTATATCGATTGTGAACCTTGAGTCAGTAACTGTGACAGTTTAAACTTGCTTGAAACTTTAAGTGATCAAGAACAGTGTTACATTCAAGGGAGATAACTGAACTGTAATTTTGAAATGACATTAGAAAGCAAGTTGCTTCCCTTTAATTATCAGCCAATCAGAATTCCAGACAATATTTTCTGCAGAGTGAATTGTGTTGTTGTTGTAAGCCATGTGCTTTGAAAGACATCTGAAGATGAACTTCTCGTTTGTAGACTGTATTCACGAGGAAAAGTGAGTCAAACATAAGTTTAGCATCTGAGATATACTTTTAATAATGGTTAAAAGACCGTTGAGTTTGTTTTAAGAGTTCAGGTTTTTAACACAGATTATCAGTAAGGAACAAACAGTGTCATTGATGATTTTGGTCAAAGTTGGATAAGTTGGATAACAACAACGACAATTCTTGTCAGTGCTCTGTTACTGAATGTGTTAATTTTTCATTCTGTTTAAGGTTTTACCTAGTCAAGAAAAAGTGATGGTAGCATTTTACAGTGAGAGAATAAAATCTGCTGTTTCTGAAAATTGACTTGAGTCACTCCTAAGGAACTATCCCTTCGAATACAGGCTAGAGTCTACAACAGTAGGATCTATTCCAATACAGTAAAACTTTTGCCAGTGGGAGGCTAGAGTGACACTGCAAGTTTTGTTCAAATCCAGCAAACAGTATTATAGCAGTTGGAAGAGTAAGTGCCAGCCACATACTGAAGCAGCTCTATTTTATACAAACTCTGGATTTAAAGTTTCATCATGGATGATGTAGATGAACTAAAAGAGGCTCGTAGTCAGGCCAAACGTTCAGTAACAATATCTGCAAGAAGACTTGTTACATCAGCTGAAAGACAGAGTGACATTGAAATTCTTAGAAATCTCATGACTGAGATGGAAAAAGCCTATTGTGATTTCGTGGACATTGATGAACAATATTCAGACATTGTCGGCAGTAGTGACTTGCACAAAGAACACCAAGTTGTCGGTGGCCTTGATCTCGCACAGTACAGAGAATCTGTAACAAGCACATATAACAATGCCAAGGAGAAATACAGGTCCATGAATAAATCACCAAACCCCATAAATGCCACACAGACTTCAGGAATAGCAGACTATCCTGTACACAGTGAATTTCCACATACATCATACAGTGAATTTCCACATACATCATACGTCACTGCAAGCAGTATGCCCTGGGCCACAGGCGCAACAACAATGAGTAGTATGTCATGGGCAGGCAGGGCAACTGTGCCCCCAACTACAATGTATTTCGGACCGTCACCAAACACAAACTATCCTCGCATGTCAAGCGCATCAAACTACAACAGTCTAATTCCACCAAGACAACATTCTGATAGGGGATATCGTCCTGCTTCTCCATTCCTTGCTCATGGCTCGGCATTTAATCCACAACTAGTATCACCCAGCCCAGCACCTATGTCTTATCTACACTCCAACAGAGATATCAAGCTCAAGAAAATATCTCTACCTACTTTCTCCGGAGAAAGAAAGGACTGGCCGGAGTTTAAGGCTGTGTGGAGGGAACTTGCAGAGCGTGCTATTGACAGCAAAACCGCGCTAGCTCATGAGTTGAAGCGCTCTGTAAAGGGCGAAGCAGCTCAGAGAATTAAGTCAGTGTTTATAACAAGACCTGAGGCATATGATACAATGTGGAGAAAACTTGAAGCCTATTACGACGATACTACAGCCAGTGTACAAGCGGCATTAGAAAATCTCGCAAAGTTAAAGCCTGTCAGAGAAAATGACTTCAAGGGTTTGGTGACATTAGTAGATGAAGTAGAGTCTACATACAGTCAACTTCAGGAACTCCGACAGGTCAGTGTGTTATCAATGAGGGATGTCGACCAAATCGCTGCTCTTCTTCCTAATCACCTCAAATTTGATTGGATAAGAAAGTATCAGAACTTATCACCAGCTGAAAAGATCAGACCATTCTTTCCATTCATGGAATACTTGGAAACAGAACGAGAGGCGGTCAGTAGACATGCAGAATTACAGACCGAGAGAAAACCTCCACCTGAGCAAAACAGATACAAAGGAAGAAACCAACACACATTCTCCCACCAGAGTGATGGACATTTCAAAGAACAGGAACAAAAGAATTCTCGGCAAACATTCTATACCTGTGCTTTTCACAAGAAAGATACCATAAAGCATGACACACAAGAGTGCCATGAATTCAAGAAGCTTTCGCGTAATAAACAATTTGAACTGCTGAAACAAGTGAACGCGTGCTTCATATGTTTTGGAAATCACAGAAAAGATAAATGTCCAAACAGAAAACCTTGTGTTACCTGCAGCAAATCAGACCATCATCACCTTCTCTGCAAAGAGAGAGAAAATAAATCTGCAAGCAGTTGTTCGAACCACACCAAGACACAGACACCTACTACTGTCATACCCAACACACAGTTGTCCTTATACCCCATACAGAGAGCTGTAATTCCAGGCAAGGGGAAGAAAGCCACAGTCTTTTGTGACGGAGGATCAAATACCTCCTATATTACCCATGCAGCGGCAAATTCTTTCCATGCGAAAAAGATCAACAAATTCACACTGGATGTAACAACAATGGGCAACATACAGAAGACATACGACACATGGCAGTATGAAATAGGTCTACAGACGCAGAGTGGAAAAAAGGTTACAGTCAAAGCATTTGGAATGGACAGAATCACAGGTCCTGTGAGCAAGCTTGACATAACCACTCTTACCGAATTGTTTCCAGACTATGATGTGAATCTGTTACAACGTCAGTCAAACACTGTGGACATTTTGCTCGGATGTGACTATTTTGGTCTTCACCCAAAACAGGAGATCGCTCATGCAGGTGAGAATCTCAGCATCATGTCTGGTGAACTCGGCATATGTGTTCAAGGAACGCATCCCCGTCTCCAGGAAGAGACGACAGTTGATACAAACTTGGCCAAAACAGTTCATGATACTCGTCTGAAAGTGGAAACATTTCATAGCTGTAACTCTTACTCTCACCAAGAATTCACAAGTCCAAGTGTTTGTCCAGCAATTCAGAAGTCGTGCACAACTGATCTCTTGCCATCTGTCCCTCAAATCACCAGAATGAAATAAGTGAACACATATCACGTGACGTGAATGTTGCTAGTATTCACACGAAT
Source organism: Hanleya hanleyi (assembly GCA_036873755.1). Classification (NCBI taxonomy): domain Eukaryota; kingdom Metazoa; phylum Mollusca; class Polyplacophora; order Lepidopleurida; family Hanleyidae; genus Hanleya; species Hanleya hanleyi. The sequence continues at coordinate 23,702 of JAVTVY010013294.1, forward strand.
ACAAAAGAGCAGATTCACACATTCATCAGAGGAGAGGAACTATGTACAGAAACAACACCACGGTGTGGTGGATGCCGCTGCGGCAAATGTCCTACGACTGGACATACATATTCATTCAAAGAGGAGCAAGAACTGAGAATGATTCGTGATAACCTGTCATATGATGAGAGTAAACAGTGCTGGATAACAAGCTATCCCTGGTTAGTTGATCCCAACAATCTGCCAGACAACTATGGTGCAGTGCTAGCAACACTAAGAAACACAGAGCGAACACTGCTTAAGGATTCACAGTGGGCCGAGACCTACAAGTCACAGATGCAGGACATGATTGACCGTGGCGTCGCCAGGAAGCTATCTGATGAAGAGATAGAAAACTGGACTGGGCCAACATTCTATATCAGTCATCTTGCAGTGGTCAACACTAAATCCAATTCTACACCTGTTCGCATTGTCTTCAACTCCAGTCAGGTCTATCAAGGAACTTCACTGAACGCCAGTTTGGCGAAAGGCCCTGACTGTTACCTCAACAATCTTTTGGCTCTTTTACTGCGATGGAGGGAACAACCCATTGCAGTAGTAGGTGACATCAAGAAAATGTTCAATTCGGTCCATCTTCAACCACTGGAACAACACTGTCATCGATTCTTATGGCGAGACCTGGAACAAGATCGAGAACCAGATACGTATGTGATAGAGCGAGTGAACATGGGTGACACGCCAGCTCCTGCAATCAGCTCCGAGGCCATTTATATGACAGCCGACATGTTCTCCAATGAAAGTCCGAGAGCAGCTGACTTCCTCAAGAAATCCAGCTATGTAGATGATTTGATAGACTCTTTTGCCACTAAATCTGAAGCTGAAACTGTGACAGCTGAAGCAGAGAGTATACTGGAAAAAGGAGGTTTCAGAGTTAAATGCTGGCAGTTCAGTGGAGAATCTGACATTCGTACAAGTGGCACAAGTTCTCAACCCCAAGCCTCAAATCCAGAAAAGGTGAAATCTTTACTTAAGGGAACAGACAGTAATCTCAGAGTTCTTGGACTTGGATGGAAACCAGTGGACGATACAGTAGTCTTCGAAGTCACCCTCAACTTTTCAAAGAAGAAGAAAGGAGCACGGACTGGTCCAAATCTTCATGAAACAGATATTCCTGCATCAGTACCGGACATCTTGACACGCCGAATTGTTTTGGAACAAGTAATGATGATCTTCGACCCATTAGGACTCCTCTGCCCCTTCACTTTGATCTCCAAGATATATCTCAGAGAGACATGGGCTCTCAATTTGGATTGGGATGACCAGCTGCCCCATGATCTTCATATGAAGTGGGTCAAGTTTTTCAAGACCATGTTCGAATTGGAACAAATGAAGTTACAACGGTGCTTGAAACCTGACGGTGCTGTAGGACGTCCCTGGCTTATCATTCTGAGCGATGGTAGCAACCAGGCATATGGCTTCGCAGCATACATCTTATGGAAGCTTAAAAATGATGAGCATTGGATCAGACTGATCATGGCAAAGTGCAGAATAGCGCCTTTGAACAGAGTATCAACACCCCAAATGGAACTCAATGGAGCAGTACTTTCCAAACGAGCCAGAGTGGTTCTTGAGAAAGAAATGAGGTTTGACTTTGAGAAAGTTCTCCACCTTGTAGATTCAGAGACGGTGCTCAACATGCTCAACAAAACAAGCACTAGGTTCAAAGTATATGAAGGTGTCCGGATAGGAGAGATACAAGCTGCATCAAATGGTGATATGTCTTGTTGGGCCTGGATTTCGGGACAAGACAACACTGCAGACTGGCTTACCAGAGGTCGCACACCAAGTCAACTTGGTCCTGAAACAGAATGGAGCACTGGACCTGCGAGTTTATACCAGCCTATGAGTCACTGGGGACTCAAATTTGGATTACAGCAAGATACCAATCTTCCTGGTGAGAAGAAACTTTGTTCTTCCACAGCAGCAGCAGCCAGTGTACCTACGGTGACCTACGGACGCTTCAGTTCCATAGATAAAGCTATCTGGGTCATTGCACGAGTTCACAACATCGCTAAAATGAAATCCTTCAAAGGAGGTAGCAGCAAATTTATAACTGCAGAACATCTTCGTGATGCCGAGGACTTCATTGTCAAGGATGCCCAGAAGTCTGTGCTCGACGAACTAGAGAAACGTAACCCCAAAGCTGGTTCAGGGGGCCGTTATGCAAGACTAAATCCTGTAAAACGTCCAGATGGAATTTGGGTGGTCGGCCAACGCTTGCAACGGTTCAACGCCATGACAGCAGACTCGGGCCTACAAAAACTGCTCCCAACAAGTCATCCAGCCACAAGGTTATTCATGCAACGGGCACATCAATGTGGACATAAAGGATGGACTGCAACACTAGCCATGTTCCGACAGCTTTACTGGACACCTCACGGCGACAAACTTGCCAAGTCTGTGAAGAAAAACTGCCAACTATGCAAGCTTCGGGATCCTGTACTACTTCAGCAAGAAATGGGATTGCTGCCTGAAGCTCGTCTGAAACCTGCACCAGCCTTCAACCATGTGATGATTGATTTCTTCGGGCCGTACACAGTCCGTGGCGAAGTGCAGAAGCGAGTCAGCAGTAAGGCTTATGGAGTCCTGTTCACCGACTTAACCATGCGGGCTGTCCACCTAGAGGCTGTTTGTGGATACGACACCGGTTCCTTTTTAATGGCTTTGAGCAGATTCGCAAGTGTACGAGGATGGCCTGAAATCATTTACAGCGATCCAGGCTCTCAGCTAGTAGGAGCCGAAAGAGAGCTGAAGGAAGCCTGGGAACAGATGAACAAAGACGTTCTGATTCGCAAGGGCTCGGAGAAAGGACTTACCTGGGTTTTCGGACCGGCAGACAGCCCCTGGCACCAAGGAGCTGTCGAGTCTTTGGTAAAAAGTGCAAAAAGGGCGATTCACTTCGCCATCAACAATCAGAGACTCTCCGTACCAGAATTCCTGACACTATGTACAGAAGTAGCAAACTTGTTGAATGAGAGGCCCATTGGAGCTTTGCCAAGTGAGGACTCTGATATAAAAGTGTTAACTCCCAACAGCTTGTTACTGGGCAGAGCCACAGCAAAGAATCCTGGAGGCTGGCAACCAGTGAGCTCCATTCAAGAACGATATCAACTGGTGCAAACTGTGTGTGATCACTTCTGGAACAAATGGACAGAACTGTATGCCCCAACTCTAGTTGTACGACAAAGGTGGGCAACATCGCATCGTAATCTGAAACCAGGAGATGTGGTCATTGTCGCTGATCGAAACACGCTTCGTGGAGACTACAGACTGGGACTCGTGCAACAGGTATTCCCAGGAGATGATGGCAAGGTGCGCCAAGTGTCACTCTCCTACAAAAACTACAAAGTTGGAGAAAATACGCGTGTGTACTCTGGTGCCAAAGATACAACTGTGACGAGGAGTGTTCAGAGACTTGCTCTTCTGGTTCCTGTTGATCGCGACTCAGATTAAGTTGAGTAGAGTTAAATGTTACTTGGAACAGTTTAATGATCATTTCCGCATAATCTTGAACATTTGGACATTATTCGCATGCGATGACAGACTGATCGCAGCGACCCTTCTCCTCCCGGTGTATTGGTTTATATCGATTGTGAACCTTGAGTCAGTAACTGTGACAGTTTAAACTTGCTTGAAACTTTAAGTGATCAAGAACAGTGTTACATTCAAGGGAGATAACTGAACTGTAATTTTGAAATGACATTAGAAAGCAAGTTGCTTCCCTTTAATTATCAGCCAATCAGAATTCCAGACAATATTTTCTGCAGAGTGAATTGTGTTGTTGTTGTAAGCCATGTGCTTTGAAAGACATCTGAAGATGAACTTCTTGTTTGTAGACTGTATTCACGAGGAAAAGTGAGTCAAACATAAGTTTAGCATCTGAGATATACTTTTAATAATGGTTAAAAGACCGTTGAGTTTGTTTTAAGAGTTCAGGTTTTTAACACAGATTATCAGTAAGGAACAAACAGTGTCATTGATGATTTTGGTCAAAGTTGGATAAGTTGGATAACAACAACGACAATTCTTGTCAGTGCTCTGTTACTGAATGTGTTTATTTTTCATTCTGTTTAAGGTTTTACCTAGTCAAGAATAAGTGATGGTAGCATTTTACAGTGAGAGAATAAAATCTGCTGTTTCTGAAAGTTGACTTGCGTCACTCCTAAGGAACTATCCCTTTGAATACAGGCTAGAGTCTACAACAGTAGGATCTATTCCAATACACTGGTTCCATGCTGCTTCAAAGATTTTTTCTTTGAAGTAGCAGGAACACAACACACAACTTGACTGGGTGGTGCTTGGTTGGTTCGTCGTGATATAACTGAAATATTGTTGAAAGCGACATTAAATTCTATTCACTCACCCCCTTACTCCGTACACATGTAAGATTGTAAATGAAATGCAAGGGCACAACGCGAGCGATCATGGGCATGATGGGTGAGAGAGAGGGACATTTATGGTTTAACAGTGATCATTGAGTGTGATTAATTAAGTATGTTTCATAGGATTAGTCCTCATCTCTGGCGGTACCTTGGCAGAATATGGGTTTGTCATAGACATATTAAGATCAGTCATAATTTTAAGATTGGCGAGTCACATTCATGATCTCCGGTTTGAGCAAAATAAATGCCAGGTCAGCAGTCATCCCCTTTGAACTCAAATGTTAGTAAAACTGGAGAGATGCCCACGTTTCATTCCCTCGAGGAAAACCAAGAGATCATTCTACAGCATATCCCCCTCATAAGCTTGAGCATCAAATTTCAGCATCAGGTTATCAATCGATTTTTGTTTTGAATCGTGCGAACATGAAACTTGCCAATATCCTTTTGCAAACAATGTCAAATGTTATAAGAAGGGAGTCTGGGTAGCCAATGCAGACCCCTACCTGGTACAAAAAAGGGGCAGGGTGCTAGTTTGTTGAAAAGGGGCACTTTTTGCGCGGACGAGGAATAAAAGGGCATGTCGGAGGCACTATGAGTCGCGGCGGCGGTATCAGTATTTTCTAATATCACCATTCATTCCTGTCGACCACATGCATTGAAGGAATGGATTGAAAGGATGATACACAGGAAATCTGCTTAAAATTAGATCAGTGCAGTAAGCACTCCCTAGTTTACTGGTCAGTTATGTAAATCTGACCCCCTCCCCCGTCCATCTCCATGTTCTGAGTCATGACCAATGGCCAATCACATAGCTTCTCCTCGATTTATGGATGTATGTTTCAAAACATCAATGTTAGGCCACAACTCTGTGGGGAAGACAGGTTGACCTCTAGATTCATCAGAGAAATGTCTCCTGGAATTGATCAAAATATCTAAATTCTATTATTAATGTTCAACGAAGGTCAATCATCATGGTTTCGAGAGAAGAAAATATTTATGTGTTGAAACAAGTTAAAATAGGAGTTTTACATATACCATGCACTTGACGCCCCCTAGATGGGCCATACCGGTGACCTGGATCTGCATGACCTGTGTCTCAGTCCAAGCCACAGGCAAGATGAGGAGTGTTTCTTTTTAGATCAGGTTTTAATCAAATTGGATACAGAGGAGTGGCACCTACATTCAATATAGAGTACCCACAATTTCTCATTAAAATAAAGATTATTTTACCATGATTTCTGCTTCAAATATATACATGCATGTATGTATCACTAAGTTCTTCTACAAATGAAGTGAGAAACATGGTTAGCAACGATGTCCTGAATCACAAACTCAAATGTCAGTGAAAATATAATTAAAAATTAAGGTTTGGTTTTACTTGGGCACTCCATCATGGTTTTCATTTTGATGTGTATGGGACATTAGTGTTTTTGAATTGCCCCCAAATAAACAAGATTGTTTATCAATTACATTATTTTAGTACTGTGAGTGTGATGATAGCTGGAAATTTGTAGAGCTTGGACTTTTTCTCAAAGAAACAAGATATGAACAAAATATTCAATACTCTGTAAAATGACTGGGATCACTTGTTTGGAATTCACAAGATGTCAACTGAGAAAAATATTTACTGATTGTATCAAGAGAGAGAGAGAGAGAGAGAATTAACTCATTCAGTACTGGAGCTTATCCTAGCTGTCAGCCCCAGATAGTTTTCTTGGCCTGAACCCCACTGCCTCCAGCTCCGGGCAGTCCGTAAAGTCGAATAATTATCTCCAAAACAGAAGGCATTCATGTGTCTTTGTCTGCATTTCAGATCCCAGACATTCTGAAACTTATTGCTTTATGTCCTTTTTATCTCGCCTTATGAAGTAAAGGGGAGATATTGTGAGAGGGGGAAAGAGGATGTCGTCGTCGGTGTCTGTGTCCCCTGCCTGGAAATGAATGGGTTTTTGGTTTAGCAAGTTAAAAAAAAATCTAGAAAAAATCTAAAAAAATATGGGGGTGGGTATGCCACCTGGGGGTACTACCCCTGGGGTGCTCTAATGTTAAAATCCCTATGAATGAGTTTTGCGTTTAGCTGAGTGAGTGAGTGAGTGAATAGAATTTAACGTCGCTTTCAACAATATTTCAGCTATATCACGACGAACCAACTAACGTTTAGCTGAAGTGCACATGTACATCTGTACTTGGAAAGTTTCTTGCAGTTGTCAGCTGTCATTGGATGATTATGAAACTTGGTACACATGTTTCTTATGATAAGAAGAGGATGTACCTGTGCTATTTTTGAGAAGAAATATTAATTTTTCTCAAAATTATGGCAATGAATGAGTTTTCTGTTTAGGTTAGAGGATGTACCTGTGCTATTTTTGAGAAGAAATATTAATTTTTCTCCAAATTATGACAAATGAATAGTTTTATGTTTAGGTAAATTGTACATATACATGTACATGGTAAGTTTGCTCCAGTTGTCGGCTGTCATTGGATGATTATGAAACTTGGTACACATGTTTCTTATGATAAGAGGATGTACCTGTGCTATTTTTAAGAAATATTAATTTTTCTCCAAATTATGGCAATGGATGAGTTTTCTGTTTAGGTAAATTGTACATGTAGGCCTCTATATGTATACATATACATCTACATGGTAAGTTTGCTCCAGTTGTCATCTGTCATTGGATGATGATGAAACTTGGTACACATGTTTCTTATGATTAGAGGATGTACCTGTGCTATTTTTGAGAAGAAATATTAATTTTTCTCCAAATTATGACAAATGAATAGTTTTATGTTTAGGTAAATTATACATGTACATGGTAAGTTTACTCCAGTTGTCAGCTGTCATAACTTGATTGGATTGAGGCAGTCAATGCCACTAAATATGCTGACTAAGAATAGGATTAAATAACAATTTGATCATGTTTTTATTCTATTTTACACTTAAATTAACGGGTTATGTGGTGAATTTTGCATATATTTTGGTGTCCTCGTTACACGCGCAACTTCATTATTTTTATTTTTCTCCCAAATTGTGGAATATTATCCGTTTTCTTATGTTTTCCGAATCTCTGTATATCATTATTATCCCTGACTTAGTGCAGCCAGGAATTGACATCTTTTCAAAATTGGTTTGCATGTCACACTTTGGTACCCCCATTTCATGGAATGACCCTATTCTTTTCCTCAAGAAATGCAGTTTTATTCACAATAAAAATCAGTAAACTCGCCGACATGTTCGTAATTTGCAAAATGATACTGCCAATGGCAATCGTCGGATGTTTCGATCAACAACAACAACCACGTAAAAAACAAAAAACACAAACCTACGTGATTTTCCGAAGATTGTGAGCAGATATTTCTTTGATTACAATGCCCAGAAATAACCGATGAATACTCATTTATTCGTGGACATTTGTCAGAATAAACGCAGTTTCCAGATGAGAGACTTCGCTAAACTGCGAAGATTTTCAGGGGTTTTTTTTCGCTCATATTTGAAGGCGTGTATCTCGACTTTCCAGCGGTTGTTTTTCATGATCTAGGTCACGTTGGAAAGGCTTTCCCAATCTCGTCATAGTAACAATGGATGGCTAATATTACGAAAGCTCCGATTGGATATAAATAGACGAATCTGATATTTGCGCCAATGAACCACGTCGACACTTCAGCGCTTCGGTTGGTTGTTGTTAGGCACGTGACTAAAACGAAGGCACGCGATTGATCAATTCGACATTACAGTCGTTTCAAGCATGGTGCGAGATGAAAATGGCCAATCTTTACCGACACATGTGTTGGAAAAAATGTGGAAATAAAGTTTACGGAGTGGATCTGATGGATTTCATCTTGATGGAACGATTAGATGGTCTCTTGAACACATTATACTTCAGCAATAGAGCGATTTGAATGGGATTACTGAGTGAATTTACATTCTGCAGCAACATTTACGCACACGGTAAAATTGTGAAAATTTTGTAGTTCCACATTTCCTCCATTATTTGTTCGTTTCCCTCTCGATCTTGTTTTATTTGTTTGTCAGAATGAAAACGTTCTTTGATAATCCGAGTGTTGAAGGTTTAGGCTTTTCAAAAATATATACATTTGTGCAAGTTTCACTCGAGGTGCTCGCGTAAAATGCTACATTGCAGACGGAGTGGGGTTTTATTTGACGGTGAAGCAGCGATGTCGCCTTTTGGCGTCATTGGGGTTGGGGAGGCTCTAAGAAATTACGCCAAAAGTCGTCAACGGGGTTGAGACGGGGAATTATTTTGTCGCCTTTTGGCGTCATTGGTACCGAATGAGTTAAGGTTGATTTGCCATAGGCCTATCCCATATGCATATAATTTCTGAGCGATAACTTCTGAACTAAAATCTTTGAAAATAATGACAAATAGAACATCTTTATTACTGTAGTCCCAAAATGCTACTGAAAAGCAGCGTGTACCATACCAAAAAAGTGTCAAAGTTCACAAATGGATTTAGATGTTTTTATCTTCAAATATTCATTATTTGTGCAAATCATACACCAGTGAAGCCTGAATATCGATCATATGAATTTTCAGCTTGCTGTGATATACATGTAGGTAGCTATAATCTATTTCTTTCAAGATACTCATAATTTTCACTGGAATTTGCATGAAAATTTGTTGTTGTTGTTACTGCTAAATGGGCTTTATGCTATTCGGATGAAATGGGCTACGTAATATCACCATATCTCAATAAGGCTTCAAATCAATTTGAAATTTCTGAAATAATGCGGCAGATAATATCGGTCCCATGAAATTAGACTGAGTCGACGTCTCCACGTGGCTGCAATCACCAACGAATCGACTGAAGGTTGCAAACCGGGACAGTTTACCAACGAATAAACAGGGTCAACATGAGGCAAACAACAGCCAAATTACGTAAGAAGTATTGAAACTTCGACCTTGTCATTAAAAGAGATTAGTGCCAGTAATTATTCTTGGTATTTAATCTATAAGTCCGCTCAAACTTCGGCGTGATTATCAGTGTGAGCTTTCAATCTCGAGATAACGTAACAAGATTTCTGACTGGCTAAGAGTACCTCCTTATCAGAACCAAGCCAAACACAACGCCAGTACTTGAATACGTTGCTTCAAGCAAATATGGCAGACAGAAATGTTTCCGTACACAACTACGGGCCTTCGATAAGACAGATTAATCCTTCTTAGAGTTGGGGCGGATCAATGATGTGAAGGAATGGAATTCGGAAATAAACAACCTGTATTCATAAAGTATAGTAACAGAGCACGGCTTTAAGTAAGAGACGGGGCACGGTCTAAATGGGGCAGGGCGCATTTTCGGGCATCTCAGAAGGGGCGGGGCGCGCTCTGAGGGGGGCGGGGCGGAGCGCCCCTCTGGTTTACTCAAGCGAGGAGTCTGCAATGCATGGCAGCGAGTCTAATGTAACGTGCAGAATTCTAGTTCATTTGCTTCTGGTATTATTTTGATAAAAAGTCAATACTTGACTGTTTAGGTTTGCCCAAAAGCCAAAAAACGTGAAGTTCAGATGTACAGTTCCGGCATGCTGTCACAAGTTTATATGATTCCCAGTCATCAATATATAAAAAAGCCTATAGGCTCTAGTTAATAATTAATCTTCCAAATTCAGCAGAAAATATTTATTTCTTGCGCTCACATACTTTATTGCTATCGTGTTCTTAAGCGATTGCCCTATTGTAATTTATTACCACAGAACTAAAACAGTCCCTGTACTGCCCAATCCCCATGTCTGAGTACCCAGATCCCAATGTGACTGATCACGTCACTTCCTTCTTCCCATTACAACTTGTAGTGGAGAGTCATTGTTCTTTGTGTCTCCGAAAAAAGTTAACTTCTACCACTGGATTACCATGGAATACCTACGTGTTTACCTTGGATATTTACCTGGGAGTTTACCTTGGATATTTACCTTGGGTGTTATTAATCCGGTCTCTGATTATGCAGATAATCGCCATTCTTTATTGAACGTGCCAAACTTATCGAGGGCTCCACTTCATCTTACATCATCAGCGCCCCCTCGTTCTGCTAAAGTGGAACTGGAACAACGTAGACCCGTCTCACGGTCTACGTCTATCCCGGCCTCTGTGGATAGAAATATGCAATCATCAACGTCATACCTTCCAGTATCTACATACTTTCCGGTATCGTCGTTATGTAATGGTACTTCCGCTTCTGTTCTGGAGCAAGCTACCTTTACTATTGCACCTACACGTATTGACTCTCAGTCTATGTCACTTCCGATCTCTTCGGATAGTTACATGCAACCATCAACAGTATACCGTCGGTATCTTTTTACCATCAGCTATCAATCATTGTTTTTACGGAGCTGCTGCTTCTGTTACTGCTCATGCGCCGTCTTTGGCCGCAGCTAATGCCAACTACAGGCTTGCTACCACTTGGGATGCTACTGTTGCATCGCATACTTCTGGTATGCCTTGATGTATAACATGCCGGTCGATTATTATACTGCTCCTGCGTACTCCCCACTTCCGGTTCGTCCTGCAGTATATAGGCCTGCATCATATCCTTCTATGGCTTCTGTAGCTCGGCCGTATGATGTACCTCGTTGTGTGACGTCACCTTTTCATTCTTCTGTTCCGTCACAGTTGACTTCCGGTACATCGGGTGCTTACTTCCGGTCTCCATCTCCTAGGCCCGTGAGGCATTTTATGCCGTATCATGCACCTATCCCGAGACGTGAAGTTAAGGTTGCACACCCGCACTTGCCTAGATACCCAGCTAGGCCGGCGATGTCTCGGTATACTGCTGCTTCCGGTACTCCACTACTTCCATTTTCTGTCCAGCAGTACCACACTCCAGTGACAACTTTTTCTGTCGACCTTTTTCAGAGGGTTAATAGATTGTCAGCTGATTTCACAGCACTTCAATGAGATATGTTGATGCCCCCTCCACCACCGCCAATGCCACTTCCGTTGCCGCACTGGGCTGGCTATCAACCCCGCCTTGTATCATCTAGACGTTCAGCTTCTCCTTTCCATGCTACGCAACCAATCAGTCTGTCGGTAGCCGGTAGACCTGCACCTCCTTCTTTCATTACCAGGTTTCCAACTGCTGACCACCATGTGACTGTGACTAATGCTGAACCGAAAACAGAGTAGGAGACCTCTGTATTTGATGCTGATCAGAACTCGTCCGTGGCCAGTTACGCTCAGACTCTGGCTCATCTGTACGAGATGTTTCCAGATATGCCCCCTCCGCCAGTTATGGAACCACAGAGAGTGACTGCTATGTCTGACCTCCTGTCGGAGCCTACTCATCGCACATCTCTCCCACTTTTCACAGCCGTTCTCGAGTGTGCTGATCATTTTCGGGATGCCTTTTCTCAACCTCGGACCCAGGATGAGAGGCAGGGGCTTCTACAACCTAGATCCCTATTTAAGAGATCTAAAGGACCCTTCCCGTTGGAAAGGTCTAATTTCCAGTCTTATCAAGTGCATGGCTCACCCTGGCACCATTGAGCTGCGGTCCAGGAACTGGAGTTCGAGCAGTTTATAGAGGCACCTCTTTCTGTCTGTCAGATGTGTCCTTGAAGACACGTCTAGACAAGAGGTTGCGATCTCTTCCCATCTCGATTGGTTTCTTTTTGCCAATCGAACGATTTTGAATCGCATTCCTCAATGATGACTTAATGGCCTCATCTGCAGTGCTGGCCGTGAGAGGCGAGCGGTCGCTCGCGTGCGCCTCATGCTCACTTAAATTCCGATTATGGCGAGTATTGAAGCACTCGCTATAATTTGTGCAATTCCTGTGCGTCAGGAGCACCTGTTGGAGATTCAGAAGTCAGTGGACAAGTTGGTAGGGAAGGGCGCTGTTCTAGAACTTCCTCCAACAGGTATGTCCCCAGGCTTTTATTCTCCGGTATTCCTGGTCCCCAAAAAGAATACCTCAGAGATGCGCATGGATATCAACCTGTGTCGACTGAACAAGGACATCTTGGCCGCCCCACCACATTTCCACATGGAGTCCTACCAGACTATTCGTACGGCTCTAATGCAATGACTGGATGACATCACTGGACCTCCAGGACGCCTGCCTGCATGTTCCGATACTCAGGGACCATCACAAGTACCTGCACTTTTTGGTCGGCAACCGGAAGTTTCAGCTACTAATACCCTCTTTCGGACTCTCCACGTCCCCATGGGTCTTCACCAGAATTTTCAATCTGGTAGCGGCGTTTCTGGACTCTTGAGGTCTAAAGTATCACTTACCTCGACGATTCCCTCCTGCGGAATCAGTGCAGGAACGAACTCATCAAGGACACCAAATTTGTTTAGGCTATCTTCCTCGCGAGGGCAAATCAGAGTTGATGCCATCGCATTCTCGAGTCTTCCTCAGAGTTTCTTACGTCACCGTGATAGCGAAACCTCCGGAAGACCGCTGGAAGAAAATTCAGGTGGCGGTACCGAAGTTCATTTCAGCATCGCACAGTGTCCCTTTCCTACCCTTTCAGCCGTCCCATCAACTGTTCACGGATGCATCAATGGAAGGATTGGGAGCACATTTGGGATCGAGGTCAATATCCGGCTTGTGGAATGACAACCAGAGGAAGATGCACATCAATGTATTGGAGTTTCAGGCCGTGTGCCTCTTCTCAACCTCATGGAACAACATTTGTTAGTAGCGACCGACAACACGACTGTCATGGCCTACATAAACAAGCAGGGGGTCACTCACTCCCCCGAGCTACTGGATCAGGCACAGAAGTTCTTCAACCTTTGTTGGGACAACAGAATTTCTGTGCAAGCTTGCTACATTCCCAGTCATCTGAACTTCTTGGCAGACAAGTTATCCTGGCCAAACCAGATAATCTTGACCGAAAGGCAGCTTCACGAGGACATTATAGCCCAAATGTCTCGAATATGGGAGATGCCAAATGTAGATCTGTTCACCACCCATTGGCATGATTGGAACCATCTACTGCCAGTCTATGTGTCTCCTGTTCCGGATCCAGCAGCACTGGCAGTCGACACCCTGTCTTTGGACTGGTCCGACATGATTGCATACGCGTACCTGCCGCTAGCAATGTTGTCACAAGTTCTCCGGAAGATCCGAGCACAGCTGTGCGTGGTCTACCTTGTGGCTCCATGGTGGCCCACTCACCCATCATGCCAATGGTTTGCAGACCTGATGGATCTTTCATAGAAGTACCTCGTCGACTGCCGCTTTGGTGGAACCTGCTTCGTCAGCTGAGATCCAGTCTTTACCACTTGAATCCTGGTCTATTTCAGCTGACTGTGTTCAAGTGCTCCAGCATCAGCTCACTAAGGCTGGATTTTCTGTCTAACCGTCCGAGAGGATGGGCCGGAGCATCAATGACTGCAGTGTACCAGAACAAGTGGAAGATCTTTGCTACCTGGTGTTTTTGACATGGAATTGTTCCAGCCTCTGTTCAGCAGGTAGCGGACTTCCTTTTGCATCTCTTCTATGACAGGCAGCTTGTTCCGGCCATGGTCGACGGTTATCGGTCGGCTATCGCCAGGGTACTTCAGTTGACCACAGGTGTCAACCCATTGCACGACGTCAACCTCCCTGCTCTCCTTCGTTCCTTTCGGGTAGAGAGGCCTACTCTGATGCCACAGCTTCCTAAATGAGATTTGGCACTGGTTCTTAGGTTCGAAGGGGGGCATGGAAATGCGCCTATCGGCACCTGTCAGATGAAGTTTCTTTCCTACAAGACCGTATTACTGATCGGCTTTGCTTCTGCCGCAAGCCTTTGAGATATAACCCTGAGTGGACCTGGGTAGCATTATCTACTCTTCCGGAGTTTGTTGCTAAGAACCAGTCCCTCTACGACAATCTTCAGTGAGAGTTTGTCATCCCGGCTCTGTCCTACATTCTGTCTGCAGGTGTTGATGACAGAGTCGTGTGCTCCGTCGGAGCTCTCTCCTGTTGTCTAGCTCGTGTCGAACAGCAGAGAGCAGGGCGGGTGCGTCTATTTATCCCTTTTGGCTCCTCGTCGAAGCAGGAGATATCCAAAAATACCATATCTTCCTGGCTTTCGAAGACCATTCGTCTCTCTTATACGGACATACCTTCTGGGTTAAGGGAGCTTCTTGAAATTAGGAACTGAGTTCCCTGGAGGGGATGGCATATGCGAGTTATTCAAATGGGATACACCATGCCCAGTTCGGTGTTCTAATCTGGATGGATTAGAGTTGCAGCTATGCCATTCCCCCCATGCCGCTGCATGGTATGGCATAAGCCATCCTTTGTCTGTCGAGTTCCAAACTGTATGGCATGGAGTTCCCAGGAGTTCCAACATGGCGCACCATGCCACTCTGTTTGGAATGCCTTATGCCAGTTCCTAGTATGCCTCAATTTCAAGAAGCTGAATAAAACTGCCTTGACATACCTTCTGGGTTAACTGCCTTAACCAAGGTCTCCGCCCATGAGGTCAGGGCCATGACGGCATCCTGGCCTCTATGGACCAATAGCCGTGTCTGACATAATGAGGGCCTGCAACTGAAGGAGCAACGTGACCTTCATATCTTATTACCTCCAGGATATGACGCTACAATGATGGGACATCTACTCTCTGGGACCCTGGTGGCTGCCCAGTCCGTTGCAGACCCATCTTCAATGCACTAGACCCATAGTGATTTTACCGTTTTAAAATTTGGCAAGTAATCTTCCTCCCCAATTTTTCAAAAAGAAGGTTGGGGGTGTCTTAGGTCTAGTGCCTGTCGGCTTATTCACTGGGCCCATCAATATGGCTGGGTGATCACATCAAGGACCATACCAGCATTCTTATGCCTTTATGGCCTTTGATTACATCGCTGACTCCTGTACTTCCCTTAGCTCGAAATTTCTTTTGTTTTCGACCACTCATTCTCTCCATCCTGCTATGGTATTCTAGCAATAAAGTATGTGAAGGTAAGTTTCACGGCGCAAGTAATATGAAAAATTTGAAAATCAATTTTCCCATTTCTAAACTCAAACTTCCCTTACGGAATTGCAGCATGGGCTGCAGTGCAGCATGGGCTGCATTCATGCTGGGATTATGCTGGATTTGCAGCATATGCTGGAATCATGCTGGGTTTCCATGCTGCAGTTATGCTGGAATCACTTTGATAAAATACTAGTCATACTGCATTGCAGTATATGCTGGAACCATGCTGGGTATCCATGCTGTGACCATGCTGGATTTAATCCGATGGTATTTCACCATACTGTCTCCCAGGCATGTACTGCAACCATGCTGCAAATGCATGCTGGTGTTATACTGGATTAACTCAGACATAATCTATCC
Organism: Hanleya hanleyi; assembly: GCA_036873755.1. NCBI lineage: Eukaryota > Metazoa > Mollusca > Polyplacophora > Lepidopleurida > Hanleyidae > Hanleya > Hanleya hanleyi. The sequence goes on from JAVTVY010013294.1 coordinate 39,407, forward strand.
ATGCTGCAATCATGCTGGAACCACTTTGATAAAATAAGTCTTACTGCGTTGCCAGCATATGTTGGAACCATGCTGGGTATCCATGCTGTGACCATGCTGGATTTACTCTTGACAGAATTTCACTATACTGCCTCCCAGCATGTACTGCAACCATGCTGCAAATGCATGCTGGTATTATACTGGATTCACTCAGACATAATCTGACCATGCTTCATAGTCATACTGCATTGCCAGCATGTGCTGCAACCATGCTGCTGTATGGCTGACCTACATGTACATGTAGCTGTCACATGATATGAATGAACTATTGCCCTGGTTATTCTGTACCAATCAGAAATCAGGTCAGCTCACAAGTTTAGAGCCAGAATTAAAATCAGAATAACTACTAACCAGTACTTTGAACATGGTTGCTGGAAAAACATGGCTTGTAAGATTCTAGGATGTGCCAAAGTACACAGATAATTCTGTATGTATAACCATGGAAGTGCATGTACTTGGAAACTTGAAAAGGTGAGTGCAGTTACAGTTCCCTGCATGTACATAAACTTCATATTTGTCTGGAATACCCTTTGTTTCAATGGTCCATCTTGAAGTATTTATTGATGTCTGGATATGTGAAACATGAGATAAGTACATGGATAGGAAAAAATATATTACAACCCAACATATTTACAAAATATGCCAGAAAATTAAAGTTAGCTTTACTATTTGTGCAGACAACAAATTCATTGGCTTCCACCACCTGTGTCCATGCAGTGAAGCTATAACATTGTACATGTATCCCGTGTTTGTAGGTTATAGTTACCATGCTGGCACCATGCTGCAAAATCCCAGCATGGCTGCAGCATGCATGCCTCTGTATAGGCTATAGCTAGCATACTGGAACCATGCTGTGTAATCCCAGCATGGATGCAGCATGCCCCCTGCCAGGCTTCAGCTACCATGCTGGAACCATGCTGCAGAATTCCAGCATGGATGCAGCATGCCCCTGTACAATGGTGATATACCTACCATGCTGCAACCATGCTACAAAGTCCCAGCATGGTTGCAGCATGCCCCTGTATATAGGCTCCAGCTACCATGCTGGAATCGTGCTGTAAGACAATTCCAGCTTGGTTGCAGTATGCATGCCACAGAACAGGATGAAGCTACCATGCTGGTACCATGCTGTGAAATCCCAACATGGATGCAGCATGCCCCTTGCCAGGCTTTAGTTACCATGCTGGAACCATGCTGCAGAATTCCGGCATGAATGCAGCATGCCCCTGTGCAATGGCCATACCTACCATACTGCAACCATGCTATGAAATCTCCCAGCATGGTTGCAGCATGCCCCTTGCCAGGCTTCAGTTACCATGCTAGAACCATGCTGTAGAATTCCAGCATCAATGCAGCATGCCCCTGTGCAATGGCCATACCTACCATACTGCAACCATGCTGTGAAATCTCCCAGCATGGTTGCAGCATAATTTAAATAATTGAAACATGCTGCAGCCAGGTTGAGCTTAGTGGGGTATTCTGCAGCATGTACTGTGACCATGTAGGCACCATGCTGGTAATTCATGCTGGGAACATAATGGAACCATGCTGGAAATGCACTGCAAATCTGTAAGGGTTACCTTCACATACTGTGATGGCCCTCCCAGCCTCCCCGCTGATGGGTTATTCACTCTGCGTTGAATAGGAAAGAAGGAAGTGACGTGGTCCAGTCCTCGCCATGGAAGGCGAGCGATCGCTCCCCTTCTCCTCCACACACGCCCAGAGGTCGCAAGGCGAGCGATTCATCGCTCCGCTCCTCCAAATCCGAGAGAAAAATATTTATTTCTTCAGTCTATATCGGCAGTATTTTCGTCACCTTTCACTGGTTTTCGTGGTTGCGGTTTCGATTTGCAAAGGAAGCAGAAGTAAGACAACTGTCATGCGCAGTAGAACAACGCGACGTCACCGGCTCGTAACCTGGTAACAGTTGTCAGTTGGCAAGACTGGTGATCTCCAATTTACATCCTGATCTATCCCACGGTTCACCGCGCGACATACACAACCGTATGCCCAGCGATGCACTGTGGGATAGATGAGGATTAATTTGATGGTCATACTGCATTGCAGTATATGCTGGAACCATGCTGGGTATCCATGCTGTGACCATGCTGGATTTAATCCGATGGTATTTCACCATACTGTCTCCCAGGCATGTACTGCAACCATGCTGCAAATGCATGCTGGTGTTATACTGGATTAACTCAGACATAATCTATCCATGCTGCAATCATGCTGGAACCACTTTGATAAAATAAGTCTTACTGCGTTGCCAGCATATGTTGGAACCATGCTGGGTATCCATGCTGTGACCATGCTGGATTTACTCTTGACAGAATTTCACTATACTGCCTCCCAGCATGTACTGCAACCATGCTGCAAATGCATGCTGGTATTATACTGGATTCACTCAGACATAATCTGACCATGCTTCATAGTCATACTGCATTGCCAGCATGTGCTGCAACCATGCTGCTGTATGGCTGACCTACATGTACATGTAGCTGTCACATGATATGAATGAACTATTGCCCTGGTTATTCTGTACCAATCAGAAATCAGGTCAGCTCACAAGTTTAGAGCCAGAATTAAAATCAGAATAACTACTAACCAGTACTTTGAACATGGTTGCTGGAAAAACATGGCTTGTAAGATTCTAGGATGTGCCAAAGTACACAGATAATTCTGTATGTATAACCATGGAAGTGCATGTACTTGGAAACTTGAAAAGGTGAGTGCAGTTACAGTTCCCTGCATGTACATAAACTTCATATTTGTCTGGAATACCCTTTGTTTCAATGGTCCATCTTGAAGTATTTATTGATGTCTGGATATGTGAAACATGAGATAAGTACATGGATAGGAAAAAATATATTACAACCCAACATATTTACAAAATATGCCAGAAAATTAAAGTTAGCTTTACTATTTGTGCAGACAACAAATTCATTGGCTTCCACCACCTGTGTCCATGCAGTGAAGCTATAACATTGTACATGTATCCCGTGTTTGTAGGTTATAGTTACCATGCTGGCACCATGCTGCAAAATCCCAGCATGGCTGCAGCATGCATGCCTCTGTATAGGCTATAGCTAGCATACTGGAACCATGCTGTGTAATCCCAGCATGGCTGCAGCATGCCCCCTGCCAGGCTTCAGCTACCATGCTGGAACCATGCTGCAGAATTCCAGCATGGATGCAGCATGCCCCTGTACAATGGTCATATACCTACCATGCTGCAACCATGCTACAAAGTCCCAGCATGGTTGCAGCATGCCCCTGTATATAGGCTCCAGCTACCATGCTGGAATCGTGCTGTAAGACAATTCCAGCTTGGTTGCAGTATGCATGCCACAGAACAGGATGAAGCTACCATGCTGGTACCATGCTGTGAAATCCCAACATGGATGCAGCATGCCCCTTGCCAGGCTTTAGTTACCATGCTGGAACCATGCTGCAGAATTCCGGCATGAATGCAGCATGCCCCTGTGCAATGGCCATACCTACCATACTGCAACCATGCTATGAAATCTCCCAGCATGGTTGCAGCATGCCCCTTGCCAGGCTTCAGTTACCATGCTAGAACCATGCTGTAGAATTCCAGCATCAATGCAGCATGCCCCTGTGCAATGGCCATACCTACCATACTGCAACCATGCTGTGAAATCTCCCAGCATGGTTGCAGCATAATTTAAATAATTGAAACATGCTGCAGCCAGGTTGAGCTTAGTGGGGTATTCTGCAGCATGTACTGTGACCATGTAGGCACCATGCTGGTAATTCATGCTGGGAACATAATGGAACCATGCTGGAAATGCACTGCAAATCTGTAAGGGTTACCTTCACATACTGTGATGGCCCTCCCAGCCTCCCCGCTGATGGGTTATTCACTCTGCGTTGAATAGGAAAGAAGGAAGTGACGTGGTCCAGTCCTCGCCATGGAAGGCGAGCGATCGCTCCCCTTCTCCTCCACACACGCCCAGAGGTCGCAAGGCGAGCGATTCAACACTCCTCCAAATCCGAGAGAAAAATATTTATTTCTTCAGTCTATATCGGCAGTATTTTCGTCACCTTTCACTGGTTTTTGTGGTTGCGGTTTCGATTTGCAAAGGAAGCAGAAGTAAGACAACTGTCATGCGCAGTAGAACAACGCGACGTCACCGGCTCGTAACCTGGTAACAGTTGTCAGTTGGCAAGACTGGTGATCTCCAATTTACATCCTGATCTATCCCACGGTTCACCGCGCGACATACACAACCGTATGCCCAGCGATGCACTGTGGGATAGATGAGGATTAATTTGATGGTCATACTGCATTGCAGTATATGCTGGAACCATGCTGGGTATCCATGCTGTGACCATGCTGGATTTAATCCGATGGTATTTCACCATACTGTCTCCCAGGCATGTACTGCAACCATGCTGCAAATGCATGCTGGTGTTATACTGGATTAACTCAGACATAATCTATCCATGCTGCAATCATGCTGGAACCACTTTGATAAAATAAGTCTTACTGCGTTGCCAGCATATGTTGGAACCATGCTGGGTATCCATGCTGTGACCATGCTGGATTTACTCTTGACAGAATTTCACTATACTGCCTCCCAGCATGTACTGCAACCATGCTGCAAATGCATGCTGGTATTATACTGGATTCACTCAGACATAATCTGACCATGCTTCATAGTCATACTGCATTGCCAGCATGTGCTGCAACCATGCTGCTGTATGGCTGACCTACATGTACATGTAGCTGTCACATGATATGAATGAACTATTGCCCTGGTTATTCTGTACCAATCAGAAATCAGGTCAGCTCACAAGTTTAGAGCCAGAATTAAAATCAGAATAACTACTAACCAGTACTTTGAACATGGTTGCTGGAAAAACATGGCTTGTAAGATTCTAGGATGTGCCAAAGTACACAGATAATTCTGTATGTATAACCATGGAAGTGCATGTACTTGGAAACTTGAAAAGGTGAGTGCAGTTACAGTTCCCTGCATGTACATAAACTTCATATTTGTCTGGAATACCCTTTGTTTCAATGGTCCATCTTGAAGTATTTATTGATGTCTGGATATGTGAAACATGAGATAAGTACATGGATAGGAAAAAATATATTACAACCCAACATATTTACAAAATATGCCAGAAAATTAAAGTTAGCTTTACTATTTGTGCAGACAACAAATTCATTGGCTTCCACCACCTGTGTCCATGCAGTGAAGCTATAACATTGTACATGTATCCCGTGTTTGTAGGTTATAGTTACCATGCTGGCACCATGCTGCAAAATCCCAGCATGGCTGCAGCATGCATGCCTCTGTATAGGCTATAGCTAGCATACTGGAACCATGCTGTGTAATCCCAGCATGGCTGCAGCATGCCCCCTGCCAGGCTTCAGCTACCATGCTGGAACCATGCTGCAGAATTCCAGCATGGATGCAGCATGCCCCTGTACAATGGTCATATACCTACCATGCTGCAACCATGCTACAAAGTCCCAGCATGGTTGCAGCATGCCCCTGTATATAGGCTCCAGCTACCATGCTGGAATCGTGCTGTAAGACAATTCCAGCTTGGTTGCAGTATGCATGCCACAGAACAGGATGAAGCTACCATGCTGGTACCATGCTGTGAAATCCCAACATGGATGCAGCATGCCCCTTGCCAGGCTTTAGTTACCATGCTGGAACCATGCTGCAGAATTCCGGCATGAATGCAGCATGCCCCTGTGCAATGGCCATACCTACCATACTGCAACCATGCTATGAAATCTCCCAGCATGGTTGCAGCATGCCCCTTGCCAGGCTTCAGTTACCATGCTAGAACCATGCTGTAGAATTCCAGCATCAATGCAGCATGCCCCTGTGCAATGGCCATACCTACCATACTGCAACCATGCTGTGAAATCTCCCAGCATGGTTGCAGCATAATTTAAATAATTGAAACATGCTGCAGCCAGGTTGAGCTTAGTGGGGTATTCTGCAGCATGTACTGTGACCATGTAGGCACCATGCTGGTAATTCATGCTGGGAACATAATGGAACCATGCTGGAAATGCACTGCAAATCTGTAAGGGTTACCTTCACATACTGTGATGGCCCTCCCAGCCTCCCCGCTGATGGGTTATTCACTCTGCGTTGAATAGGAAAGAAGGAAGTGACGTGGTCCAGTCCTCGCCATGGAAGGCGAGCGATCGCTCCCCTTCTCCTCCACACACGCCCAGAGGTCGCAAGGCGAGCGATTCAACACTCCTCCAAATCCGAGAGAAAAATATTTATTTCTTCAGTCTATATCGGCAGTATTTTCGTCACCTTTCACTGGTTTTTGTGGTTGCGGTTTCGATTTGCAAAGGAAGCAGAAGTAAGACAACTGTCATGCGCAGTAGAACAACGCGACGTCACCGGCTCGTAACCTGGTAACAGTTGTCAGTTGGCAAGACTGGTGATCTCCAATTTACATCCTGATCTATCCCACGGTTCACCGCGCGACATACACAACCGTATGCCCAGCGATGCACTGTGGGATAGATGAGGATTAATTTGAAGATCGTCAGTTTTGCTGTCAGTTGGCGGTTTTCCTTGACTTGCTTGTTGTATACCTTCTTGCGTTTCATTGAAGTTTTCCACATCATTGTTGGCATTACCATGGCAGAACAGAGTCATACCGGCAGTACAAAACAACTTAAAGGAAACCGGGTAGAACTGAAAACTTTCAAAATCTGGGGCACGGCGGTTCAGTTACATATCCAGGGGTCGAAATATTCAAAATAATTTACCTGTCACACGAGACAGGTGACCAAAAAGTTTACCTGTCACCTTTAAGAATTACCTGAACATGCAATCGTTAAAATTGTCATATACATGTAACTCGAGATTAATGACAAAGTTAGATGTTGCAAGACACTAATAAATTAATAACACCTTGTTTACTTGCACTTATTAGCAGGTGTTTTGAATGAATTTTGTTGAAGATATATTTTGAACACCAAAACAAAATTATTGGCTACCTGTCAATAGGGACAGGTACTTTATTTCTCTACCTGTCTCTTTCAAAAATTACCTGTCAGAGACAGGTAGACAGGTGTAAATTTCGACCCCTGCATATCGGTTACCTGAAACAGAGAGCGAGTCCGACTGACATGGCGGGCTGGAAACAATTCACGGTACTGTTAGTCTGAAACTGTCTTCCTGAGTGAGTAGTCTGACATGTGACTTGAAAATAAGTATGTATTAATTGTGACTTGGATCAAATATAAATCAAACACTCGTGTGGAGTATTTTATGTATTGTCTTATTTATTGCAAGATTCAAAGGAATACCAAAATGTCTGCTAAAATAACACTGCTCGCCTTAGGTGAGCAATCACTCGCCCCAAACATCCCAGAAGAGCAATTTCTAGATGAGCGATCACTCGCCCATCCAGATTAAGGACAGCGATCTGGAACTCTCCCACCATTTTGCTCATGGTGAGGACTGTGGTCAGTCACATGGGATCTGGGTACTCACGCATGGGCATTGGGCAGTACAGGGACTATTTTAGTTCTGTGGTAATAAATTACAATAGGGCAATCGCGTAAGAACACTATAGCAATAAGCTATGTGAAGGTAAGTTTAAGCTTAGAAATAGGAAAATTGATTTTCAAATTTTTCATGTTTCTCTCATCCAAGAAAACTTTTCTTGGGTGTCACAAGATAAATATTCTTATAGATCTTTAAAGAAAATATTCTTCTATTTTCTTAGTTTGTCACTCTTGCCCCAAAAATAATTTCTTACATAAGAAAAAATAATTTCTTAGCTAAGAAATTTGTTCTTGAGCAGGAGTTACAAACTACGAAATATAAGAATATTTTTCGTTAAACATTTTCTATAAGAAAAGTTTTCTTGGATGAGAGAAATAAATATTTTCTGCTGAATTTGAAAAAATAAGCAATCCTTAATTATTAAAAAGCAACGGAAGAGTTCTTTGAATCGATCCTTTTCAAGCAAATATTCTTGCTTTATCTTCTGTACTGATTTACCCTTTTATAAAGTCAATGCAATGTTTTTCTTATTCAAGAAAATTCAAGAAATCTTTTTTTACTGTGTAGGATTCAACATGAATCCTAGGTTTGGGGCATACTCCATCTGACATTTTCTTCTGTTGAACTATTTTTCAGAATGTACCATGGGACATTAGTAAGAGGTACAAGTTTACTGCTATACTGATCGGGTTCAGCATCATCGCATTCAATGCTCCGTTTGTGGCCATACTAGTACAGGTCGCCAAGTAGTGATGGTAAGTTTCAGACCTCTCAAGTTATACTTTTGCCAAAGCGTGAGATTTGAGTATATCCGCCCCGGGGATATGAGCCCCGCAAAAATGAGAATTTCTAAGCATCATTTCATACAATTTTTTGCATTTTTGTTCCATATAACAGCCTACCATTATACATTTCACCCTTCACGGAGGCTATAAATGGGTACTTTACAACCAAGTCTAGGAAGATTTTGAAATTACTGACTCCTTTTTCTGCAAACTGGAGCAATTTTGAAGGATTCTTGGTTATTTTAGAAACAATTTCATGAAAATGCCAAGATGCGTGAGATTTTGATATAGCTGCATGAGAGCGTGAGACAGATGTCAAATGCGTGAGTCTCACGCCGAATGCGTGAGGGTTGATAGGTCTGAAGTTTACGTCTTGGCATCCGCTTCATTGTTATCCAAATGGAAATAAACAACTTTGTAATGAAATAATTTTGGATTTAGCTATATTCATGTTGTGGGTCGAATCTGATTAGTCAGTTGTGAATGAGATTAGAGCTCACGACCCAAATGCAGAAAACAGGATGAGACAACTTCAAAATTAGGTCGCTATGTCATGCATGAGTAGTATAATATTGTGTTATAGCTGGACATGCAATGGTCAGCTTACCAATGCTGTCAGTTTGGCCTGGACTATATATAGCCTTGGGTTGGTCCAAACTCGGATTAGAGTTGGAGATATGAATTGTACCTGGCCTGATTTTAAACCAGTCTGTTCTTGTGCTCACCTGTGAATATGACATACCTGTATAATGCTCATCTGTGAATATGACATACCCGACTGTCTACCTTGCCGAAGGACCTGTCTTTTTGTCCTGTGGTGTCTTTACTATCGTACAGGTTTGTTGACCGGAATTGTCCGCATCGTTTCACCAAACTTGTACGTCTTTGTGTGTAATTTGTCCTTCCGTCTTCAAAATAGAAATAAATGTGTATTTGTACAACTTTGTCCTGTCAATGTTACGCCATGATTGTCAATGGATGTATACCTCAAATCTAGGTAAGTAATAAGTATCTTGAACGATCGGTTGTTAATTTCCCAGTAACCTATACATACCCCTCTTACATGTACCAACACAAGAGGTGAAGCCCAAGGACTGTCCTAATCCCGAATTATAGAAGCCTGCAACATATCGACCAAGTGATGCTGCAGTTCCTCATACATGCCTGGTGGGATCTTTCGAAAGTGCTACTTGAAGGGAGTATCATCAGTCAATATTATCCTGTGCTTCACAAGATTAGTCAATAGTGTGATATAGACTTCAATCATCTTTGGCGAAAATGTCTGTGGACTCTGAACAACAGCTAGGTCTTTATGTTGCTACAACTCGATCCACTTCTACAATGTACATTGTAGAAACTCGTCATTTGGGAGAAACTATGTGTAATATCCTAGACATAAAACTCAGAACAAGTACTGAATCAAAATGGCTGGCTGTATTCTGCATAAAACCACATGGCACGAGAACAATCACTGCGCATGTCTCACCCGATATCCAGCATTACCAAATATAGCGTAGAAAAGCATGTGGGTGTGTTTACCAACACAATATATTACACTCCTCCCTTTCCCAAAAGAAAGCATAAAGCTCAATTTAACTGTATTTGACAGGGAGCACCGACAGTTCTCACGAATGTCAATTTAGTCGAAGAAGAGTCCAGACTAACTCAGAACTTCACTCAAAGTTAACTCATTCAGTACCGAGCTTCATTTCTGGCCTCAGTTCCAGTAGCTCCACAGCTGAGTCTCAATGCGTGCAGTGCACGAACATCCATTACAGAAACTGTCGACCAAAAGTTCATTTCAAAAATATTTTGTTTATGAAAGTGAATAAAATTTGAAACTTTATATCTCCATGAAATACACAAACATCAGAAATTGTGTTTGTGTTTATATTTTTATAATTATACATGAAATTATGCATGCAAATTTCATAAAAACATGTTTTTATCTGTTTGAAAAAATGCTTCAACAAAAAAAACATCGAAATTGTCATGGTCTGGTTTCAGATGTACGTAATCTCTGGCTGGTAAAATTTATAGCTGATTGTAGTATACATTCCCTGGATAAAGATGATAATTTCCATAATTTATTTCATCCACATATTACTTATAAATTAAAGTTTTGATCTGGTAGAAATTTTCGTTGATAGTGATCATATTACGTGCAAAATAATGAAGTAGAAGGGTTTTTTTCTCGTCCGATTCAATCGCGTCCATGCTCCGTTTCCCTGAACCGATTTCAATGAATGACGTACCATTGTAAAGCCCATTCATTCAGCTTTCTTCTCGTAGTAAAATCACTATCGGATGGCCAGTGAAACGAAAGATTTGATTGGATTGAAAAAGGATGTTTAGAAATGATCTTTCTGATAAGCCCGCTGCTTTGGGTAAGTGGATTGGATAAGAGCGTTCATGTGACGTACGGCCCCGTAGGCGAGCCAATCGGGTTGCGTCTTTCTTCGCGGGTTTCGTTGGAAGAAATCAAAACAGAAAAGATGGAGCGAAATTATGACAAGTTGGTGTCGGACAATACCAGAATATTTGGGAAATAAATTTACCAAACGTATACGATCGTAGGAATTCTCAACAATGGATATATACCTGTACCTTGACAGAAAATTTGACAGAAAATATCTCGTGAATTCGTCAGATTTCTCAAGGAATCGGATGCCACTTCAAGGTATTTGAACATTTGCAAATGTCGGCCAAAACTGCGCGATTTTCTCACAGATCTCTTCTCGGAATATAGTTTTATTTCGTTATATTTTTCATTCAATACGAAAATGCTTTATATATAATCGGATAGATAGCGATCTTATGTTTCGATATATGTATGGTTTACGTGATATTTCTTCCTGAATAGACCAGGAAAACAAGAATTCCAACAGCCGTGTATACGGCCGACTTCATTTTGGAAATTTTCGTGATTTTATTTTTTATCTGCGTTTTCAAACAACGATCTTGAAATAATTTTTCTGTTAGTCAAATCCAAATTTCGGAAATTGTTACCAGAGAAAATAAGCTTCGTAAACATATAGGCCTTTAATTACATTTGACAATGCTTAGATATGAAAATTCTATTTTCCCACGACAGTTATGTTTTGCGCCATATGGCGTCGATGGGGTTGAGGAGGCCCAGATCTGTGACGCCAAATGGCGCTTACGGTACCGAATGAGTTAATGTTCAAGAATTTTAACATTAAACTGACTGTATGTAACTTGTTAAACAGAAATAAGAACCAACTTTACTCTATTTCAAAAAAGTTTGATCAGTCCAATCATTGATATCCATAATCAGAATATTACCAACTGGTAATTTAACTGGAATGTTTACATTTACAGTTCAAAATCAATGAGTGCACTGCCCTCACAAGTCAAGCTTTTGGGGCGCCTTGCGTTCACGTATTGGGTACCGTCTAGATTCGGTAACCACAACGGTTTCTCTCACTGGTTCTCGAACGGTTGTAGTTTCACGGTCAGTTACTATATTGGACGGTGTAGGTGGTGACTCGTCAGAGGACAACGGCACGACCTCCGGTTGACACATGGGCATTACAATGATGTCATCTGTTGGTGTCATGGTTTTCGCATTAGCTGTTTCTGCATCCATAACACCGGTTGGTAGCAAATGGTCAATGTGAACGTAACGAACATGACCACCGGCTGTCACAAGAAATGTACGAGATCCCAGTTTCTTGGTAATCAAACCTGGTATCCATTTCTCCTTCCCACCACGGAAATTTCTAACGCGCACATACTGGCCTTCCATGAATTCGCGTAATTTGACGCGGCCGGTGTCGAGTTGCTTCACTTGTGACTCTTGTTTTGATTCAACAATCTTCACGGTATCAGGCTTTATCAGGCTGAAGCGAGTACGTAGTTGCCGTTTAAGAAACAGTTCTGCAGGTGGGCAACCAGTTACACTGTGTGGTGTTGCGCGGTACATCAACAAGAAGTTAGCGAGCCGATGCTCCAAGCTAATCTTGCGATCACGATTTTCGGCTTCTAGGACTTGTTTCATCAGAGCTTGTTTAACGATCTAAACAGATCGTTCTGCCGCCCCATTGGATGCTGGGTGGTATGGCGGGGTAAGTATATGACGAATTCCATTCCGTTGAGTGAATTCTCTGAACTCTACACTGGTGAACTGTTAACCGTTATCTGACACCAACCTCCTCTGGAATACCATACGATGCGAATAATGTTCGTAAAGTTCCTATAGTTTTACTCGACGTGGTCGAACCCATTGGAAAAACTTCCAACCACTTTGAATGGCTGTCGATCACAATCAGAAAATTTTGATTCTGGTACTCTGCATAGTCGATATGTAGTCTCTGCCACATGCGTCTCACAATCAGAAAATTCTGATTCTGGTACTCTGCCTAGTCGATATGTAGTCTCTGCCACATGCGTCTCGGCCATTGCCAAGGTCGAAGAGGTACTACAGGTGGAGTTTTGCGAACTGCCATGCAGACCGTGCAGTTCCGTACTTTAGACTCTATGCAAGCTTGGTCCAGTCCTGGCCACCATAAGTAGCTGCGTGCTAAGGATTTCATCCTGCACATCCCAGGATGCACTTCATGTAAGTCATCGAGAAGTCGTTCACGATACGTGGGCGGAATGACAACGCGCATTCCCCACAACACACATCCTTGTTCAGCTGAGAGTTCATCTTTCCTGATGAAGTACGGTTTTAATTCTGGATCCGACACAGAATTAGGCCAACCATTCATGGTATAATCCCACACACGCGATAAGGTAGGATCCTTCTTTGTAGCTTCACTGATGTTTTGGGCGGTCACAGGAAGTTCATCCAGGTAAGTGAAATAGAAAATGTCAGCTTCCTTCGCTTCATGCGAATCAACTACTGGGCATCGCGAAAGCGCGTCAGCGTTACTGTGGTCAGCTGACTTCCGATACACGATCTCGTATTGATACGCGGACAGTATAAGAGCCCACCGCTGAAGTCAAGCTGCGGCCAATGTTTGAACAGCAGAATGTGGCCCCAAGATGGTTGTCAGTGGCTTATGATCTGTTTCCAACGTAAAGTTTCTCCCGTAGAGATACTGGTGGAATTTTTTAACTCCAAAAATTATTGAGAGTGCCTCCTTCTGCAACTGTGAGTAATTCTTCTCACTACTACTCATAGTTCGTGATGCGAATGCGATTGGCCTCTCCTGGACATCGGCTTCTACGTGTGAAATTACGGCTCCCAACCCGTAAGACGACGCGTCACACGCAAGCTTCAGTGGCTTCTTGATGTCATAATGCACTAACAGTTGACTGTTCAGCAACTTCTGTTTGCATTCACCGAATGCTTGATCACATGCCTCAGTCCACATCCAAGTCTGGTCTTTCTGCAACAATTCGTGCAACGGCTGCAGAGTTGTGGATAGATCTGGCAAGAATTTGCCATAATAGTTCAGCAAGCCTAGGAATGCTTTCAACTCGGTCACATTTGTTGGTGCCGGCGCGTTTTCAATGGCTGACTACCTTGTCTGGAAGGGGATGGATTCCCTCTCGGTCCACGTTATGGCCCAAGTAATCCACGTTTGGCTTCATGAATACACATTTCGGTAATTTCAGCCGAACTCCATGCTTATCTAAGCGCTCTAGTACCTTATCCAACAGTTTCACATGTTCCTCAATCGTGGCAGACCATAATAATATGTCATCCAGCCTACATTTCACGTTCTCCAGCCCCTGAAGGATTTGTTCCAGTTTGGACTGAAAGATGGCAGGCGCGCTTGAGACACCGAAGGCTAAGCGATTCATCCGATAAAGTCCTTCCTGGGTATTTATCGTTAACAGCTCCTCCGACTTTGGATCCAACTCTAACTGCTGATAGGCACTGCTCAAATCTAGTTTGGTGAATACCGTCCCGCCTGCTAGGGTAGCGAAGATATCTTCCGCATTTGGTAACGGATATTCTTGCACCTCAATACACTTGTTCACCGTGACCTTGTAATCTCCACAAATTCGAATACTGTGATCGGCCTTGGCACTACTACAATGGGTGTAGCCCATTTGCTGTAGTCGACTTTGGAAATTATTCCATTTTGCTTGAGGCGATCAAGTTCATTTTCCACTGCGTCCTTTAACGAATATGGTACCGGTCGCGGTTTGCAGAATATTGGCGTGGCATCTTTCTGCAAGCGGATTTGAGCCTTAAACCCTTTAACTGTTCCATATCCCTCTTGGAACACGGCCGGATACTTCTGAATCAATTCCTCTACACGCCGATCCTCTCGGACGGTTAAGACATTTGACCAGTTCAGTTTCAGCTTTTCCAGCCAATTTCTCCCTAGGAGTGCTGGGTTGTCTCCTTTTACTACTACTACAGGTAAGTTGACTTCCTGTTGTTCGTATTTCACAGTTACTTGAAATTTTCCCAACAACAGCAGACGTTCACCAGAGTACGTTTTCAGTTGGACAGGTGAGTTATCCAATGGTAAGTGACTAAACTTAGCCTGGTACAATTTTTCTGGAACTATCGAA
>JAVTVY010013296.1:0-56306 GCA_036873755.1 Hanleya hanleyi
ACCCACATACACACACACTCAAATACAAACACAAACACCACACACAAATACAAACAGATGGGGCAAGATATGGTCCTGTTGTGGTTGTTGGGGTGCTTGCAGGGATCAAATAAAATTGATACCCTCTTCTCCAAACAGCCACAACATAGACCACAATTGCCTCCACCTTGATGGGGATAATCTAATGTCGCCCAGAAATTTACTAGGCGCATTATCCTTCTATAGTGACGAGCTCGAACAATCATGTTGTTAACCGCCATGCTGAAATTTTCAGAGTGGAATGAATTATTGTTACATTCGATCGTAATATTAGGTACGCGCGGACCTGAGCGAGAACACAGGCTAGACTAGAATGAACTGAGATTTTTTCCCGTATAGATCACCGAATTGTGTTAGTTCCAAACGTATTCATGTAGTATATGTGTCAAAAATAATAAATTTTGAGTAAAAATGTGAATTTTTAACTTTGAAGTAATTGCATATTTTATATATTTCTATAGCTTGAAACATTTTATTAACATATATTAAAAATATTAATATTACTAATCAATTATCATTAATCTGTAGAAAAGCTAGTTTAAACAAGCACACATGTGCCTCCATAATTTCGATATCGATTTCTTACATGAATAAATGGCGGTAACACTCGAAATTATGCTATAGGCCGCAAAGAAAACGGAACAAAGACATGGCACGCGCAGGGAATAAATTAAGCGATTTTACCAAAGCGTGCATAAAAGAGTGTTTACCCGTAAAGGAATTTAGCCGCAATCTTATATATTAGAGCTATTCAAGTTCACCATTTGTTTATATATATATAATTATACTCCGGCTGTTAAATGTTTTAAAACATACATCTTCTTGGGGATAAAACAAAACCGCAAGGGAATTATTCGTGCCATTAAAGCCTATTATAACCTGTCCTGTACAGACTACACTGGAGGCCTTCCAGGAGTTAAATTGATCCAGATTAACATGGCTACTGAAGCATGTATGCTTTCACACGTGCCATGCGATCGACCGTGAGTATATGAAAGGACACGCATAATTAAATGCCTCTTTTGGGAGAAATGGATTGTTAAAAATAAAATGGAGTGGTATATAATGATTAAAGTTTTACATGGTGCCTCGTTAAGAAACAAAACAGAGATTTGTAAATGTAGTCGGTCATTCAATTCAATTTATTTACCCTTTACTGTGGACAGCTGTTTCCTTGTGCAACGTTTGATAAGATAAAAAAAAATATTTTTATTAATTAACCAGGAATGATGGTTATATGGTTGAATTTCGTTGAAATTCAGTGTCAATATAAGTATGGCAACCTTTCTATATATGTATTTTTGCATATGTAAATTTACCCAGGCCGTGTGAAGAATACACATGAACACAGCAACAACCAGGAAATATGGTCACTCGGAGTGCCCCCATCACAAAATAAAAAGCATATCATTTTCCTGTGAACTGTCGCCAATTATATTTTTTACAAATATGTTAGGCCGCTTGTAATATGATTTTTCTTAAGGAAAACAAAGAAGCATGCTCGTTTAGAGTGAGAAATAAAATAGATAATTCGCACAACTTCGGTTTGGTTTCCCACAGTCTTGCGCCTCGAGCATGCCGAGCACTTATTGAAATTGACATGTCTCATGTCTGAGATTCCCAGGTCAAAGTATTTGAATACGAACAATTTCATTGACTCGTTTAAATGGAGCGGACATGCGACTTGATGCTTGGGGAAGCTGACATCGGGCGAAATACACGGAGAAAGAAGTCACTGAGCTAAGGGTAGTGTTAAGTGAAACGTGAAATGCCCTTAGCAAGCTAAGATGTGTAATTCAAACTTATCAACCTTTCACAATGTTCGTAAAGAACACAAATCGTCTCCATATTATGATCCTTCTATAGTGTAGGATCAGCTGTCGGGACTTGTATGCCGGTCGGGTGAATGAAAATTAAGACCTTTGTTATATAGAAATCGTACTTTGAAAGTATGAATGATAACAAAGGTGTTTAACAATTCCATTATTCAGAGTGGGTTACAAATATCTTTTTACTGCCACCTGCCGTTTCTGCGAAAAATGTTATCTGCTCTAGGATGTGGCCATGTATGGGAAAATCAAAGTTATAAAGCCCCTTTGTTTATCGGGAGCCCATTGTTCTACCTAGATGCGGCGTGCAAGTCTGTCGAGTGTTAAAGACAAAAGAACAGGAAATAATAAACAAAAGAACTGGGGTTTTCCCCATATAATGTCACCGGACAATGTACCTTTCTCACACGGTGAGGTAAGGCGGGTCCCAACAAAACAATGATGATAAACATCCCTTTTAGGGACTAAAGAGATGTTCCGAAAGAGGACTTCCAACTATGCACAATTATTCTATATTTTCAAAATGCGCCTCGATATTTAGTCACTCAATCACTTGTAAACGGTTACATGGCTCGGTCCCATTATACAGACTTTATAGTAAATATATTACACACTGAATTTAACGAGAGGGGAAAAAACGGGGGAATAATATAGAAAGAAAGCAATATCATGTACGCATGATTGGACTATCCTCGCTCTAAATGAGCTACTATTGAACCGCGCGGGGTAGAATATAGTAATATAATGAATAGTAAATAAAGCGTATTCAAAGTCCAGACAGAATGAGTAGTAGAGAAAGCGAAAAGCGGAAACACTGTGACCTTTGTGGAGAGATTTTTAGTTATGGGATGGGACCTGTCCGATAAACAACATGCATTATAGCATATGTGGGCGTAGACAAGTTCCATTCAGCTATGATGATAATGTAGAGCATGACTCGCCACTCTTTGTTTATGGGGAGACTAATGTTCTGCATAGGTGCGGGGGCACGTTTGTCAAGAAATAAAGACAAATGAGCAGGAAATAACAATAGAACAGGAGTTTTCCATATAATGTCAGTGTGTGGGCAGATAAAAAATTAGCTATGAAGACAATGAATAGCGTGACTCATCGCTCTTTGTTTATGAGGAGACCATTGTTTTATCTAGATGCGGCGTGCAAGTCTGTCGAGAATTAAAGACAAAAGAACAGGAAATAACAATAGAACAGGTGTACTAACAATGACGCCAGAATCTAAAAATAGAACTGAGGTGATGCTCTAAAAATAGAACTTACATATGAAGTACCAAAACAGGGATTAATACATATGAAGTAACAACACACTATTTTAAGAAGCATTACTTATTAAGTAACAAAAAATGTTAGGTAAAAAAATAAGGAGCACTACATATTAATTAACAAAAACACTATTTTGTGACGTATTACATATAACGTTGGGCCTCAACTCTCTATTTACCCTCTACGAATAGGAACATTTATAGAATTTGAGAAAGATTCATGGAGTAGTTCCCGAGATTTACCAATAAAAATGTTTAAAGATGGCCGGCAGGGGGCCATATTGAATATTCAAATTGGACTAAAGTACACATGTTGTACAAATAGACCCAAAGAGGAACCGGTGTACCAAATTTGAGAAAGATCCATGAAGCAGTTACCGAAAAATAATGATGACAAAATTTCACTGGCAAATTCAAGTTGGCCGCCATAGCAGCCATATTTAAAATCATATCGTCACCGTATGAACATATTCTGGTGTACTCATGCATGCCAAGTTTCAGCTTAATCAGCCAAGCGGCTTCACAGAAGATGTTTACGGACGACGGACGACGCACGACGGACCACGGACAATCAGGTCATGACATTAGCCCATCGGGCTTTCGGCCCAGATGAGCTAAAAATTTGTAAGAGCGATTTCAATTAAATTTCTTTCTCACGTTCTCTGGTCCGGTCTCAACTTAGAAAGGCAAAAAAAGTGAGAGTCAACCTGCTCGTTTTCTTGTCAGATTTTCTTCCCGTAAATGAGTCCTGATTTTTAGGCACACCCAAGGGGCATAACTGAGTCAGGATAAAGTTTACTCCATGATCCCGATCACCGTGTAGACGATGCCGGCCATCGATCTTTACGTGCTCGTTTGCAGCGTTGATAATGTTTAATAGGATGGTGTTATAGATATAAGTTATTAAGAAGACAAGAAGAATTATGATGTAGCAGAACACGGGCAGTCTATCGTATTATGAAATTAGACTGGGACCATTAGTACAAAACTGTGGAGGGCCAACGTAGGGTCCTGGTAACGCCCCAGGCGTGCGAAGAACGGACCACAGCATTATCCACGTGGATGAGGTCACCATCGAGCTCACCACCCAACGCCCGTCACGGTGTAGCATAACCGTATTCGATATGGACTCCGGGTCCGACCAGACATCTCGGTTTCCCACGATGGTGACTTTATACTTATAGGCATGGTATAGGCACTCAACATCACTTAGGGTGTAAGGAAAAGGACGGCTCGTAGGACTGGCGACATGGTTGACCAAATGATGAACGATGAATGACGGACACTCTGGCTGACACATCGTATTTATGGTCAGGTTCCGAAATGGAACGTAGCCGTCTCTTGACCCTTTGAAAGAGCTAATTCGGTCGCATTGACCTTGGAAATATGCATATGACCTTTGTGATGTCACACAAGGGGCACGTAGACGAAACTGATTCACGGAGAATGGCGTGCGATACATATCACACACGCTCGTTGACCCTTAATATTAATAGCCAGGTTCGTGATCTGCTCCAAGTAAAAAGCATCTTTGGTCATATTGATCTTTGATCTCTGTGACGTCGCTTCCGGTTCAGGTCACGTGCGGGAAAGTGAATTTTGACCATGCGCGCCATCTTGGCCGATTTTTGTTGTGCATGCGCAGGGTCAAAGGACACTTGACCGGAACCGGAAGTAACGTCACAAATGTCAATATGACCAAAGATGCTATTTCTACACTACTAACGCTAGTCTACTAAAGGTATCCCACCAGCGGCAGTCTAATAACGGTATCCTACCAACGATATTCTACTAACAGAATCCTGGATAACACACAAATCACAGTCTCAAATATTCGGGTATTTTTATCACGATCAAGGTGTTCCCCATACCAAGTGTGATTGGCGGGGAACCAAAACTTTGGACTCTAATATTCACGGAAGTAAAAAGTACTGAAAAATAAATATGTATATGTGTACATGTTGCACAAGAATTTATTTTTAATGCAGTATTCTTATGGCTGAAGAGATCTAAGAAGCTGGGCCTGTGCCTTGATTATCAAAAGCTGAACATTCCGTGAACTACGAGGAATTTCGTGCATGTTCTATCTCCGCGATTGGTGCTTTCTGTTTGCCCATGTTTCATGTAATGGTCCCGAGACAAAAGGAGAACGATAGTCTCTGTGGGTACAACAATGAGTCTGGTTGCAGGTTCTGAAACTGTGAACCGTGACATGTTTTACTTCACAAATCCCCACTCCAAATCTGATTACATATAAATAACTCAGTGAAGCACAATCATGGCACGGCTCTATTCGACTGGCGGCTTGTTAACTTCAAATTGACCGTATTGGTGACATGCCCACGCCCGCTACTACGAACGAACGTTACTTTCCTCTCGATTTCAGTTTGCTTCGGGTTAGCTCGAAGTGTCAAAGCTTGAAAACTGTATCTTCCACATATTCCGTCCCAGAATTTCATACTCGGAGTGGAGGGGGGCTTTTCCGTGATATAAAAACCCGAATTTTGGGCAAATCCGTCATGTAAGACACATGTGTGACTACATGTGGGGAACCATTCAACCAAGGAGTGAAAAGGGCCAAGTATATTGCACGCAAAGTGTTGCCTATTGAAGTTGTCTTAAATGACGGGTCTGCCGAATTTTACATGAAAGATCGACCGTTCCACTGATTTAATACGAACACACAACATGGAACAAGCAAACATAATTGTGCTATAGCCAAACACCATCAAAACTCTTCTCATCTTTTTTCATAGCACTTTGGGCGTTAGTCCAGGGGCCGCCTAGGCCCCAGAAGCTCATGAGTTTAGATCACCGAGACGCGTCCTGAGCGATTTCTAGCGAATAAAATAACTCTGTAATGAAGTGTATGTTCCTAGACCTTTTACAGTGAAAAAGCAATCGATGGTGGTTTCCTGCGATGCTGATTAGAAGAATATATGTTAAATAAGCCGGACACATTGTGTGGACAGTGGTATATAAAACACCGAATGAGTCATATTGACCTACTTTCGTGAAGCCGCTGGAGGTCAAGGCCGCTATAGTTCCGGCAAAGGTCACGTGACGATCACGTGACCGGAAATGACCCCTGGGATGTATTCATCCGCGGTGATGCGGTCCTCCGCGGTGATGCGGTAGAGGAATGAAGCCTCAGCGGAGAGAAAGTAGTCCGGCGTAGATGCGAGCGCTTCCGGTTCCGGGAATCTGGTCATCTCCGGCAATGTCCTGTCATCTCCGGCAATGTCCGTCTCTCTCCGGGACAATATATAGCCTTTATCTGCCCTTCCAAAGCATCCATGGAATGCACAGGGTCTCCGACAATATCGCCATCTATTTGCCCATGTTAAATGGCCAGTGGGGAACCCTCAATTTCTCCATACAGGTTTCCCCAAAACCGCATTGGCACGAACAAAAATACCTGAAACTGTGAGAAGACTTATAGTAATAAACATAACATATAGGTGTTGGACCATGTTATTATTACCAGTTTAGCATCAGTGCGACCCCAGGGTCGAGCGTTTATTGTCCAGTATATCTCCGCAAAAAATAAACATACAAAATGGCGGCGCTTGCTGTGGGGATGCCCTTTTGACATCACGACATCGACCGTGCTGCCCTCTGGGGGCAAGGAAGACAACTCTGACAGGGCGAACCCTCTGTATGGCAAATTCCGTGTCATCTCCCCTGATTCGCACATTTGCATCTATACGGGGAATGCCTGTATGGGATATACGGGTGGTCATTTTTTTCTTGTGCATTTTACTATGGGTTGCGGGATCTTGTTTTCTTCGCCTCGAGCTGTAGAACACGATGGGAGGGGTCTAGAAGCTAAGCGGTGAAACTTTTTGAAAAGTTCACGGAGGTCTGGATAGGCCCATACTGGCTCAGTGGACAATGTTGGTCCCACTGCGAAACCCACACATGCTCATAGCGGTATGGGTTGTGGGATCTTGTTTTTCACGTCTCACCACGTAGAACACGATGGGAGGGGTCTAGAAGTTAAGTGGTGACATTTTTTGAAAAATTCACGGAGGTCTGGATAGGCCCATACAGGCTCAGTGCACAATGTTGAACCTAATGGGAAACCCACACATGTTCATTGCGGTATGGGTTGTGGGATCTTGTTTTTCACGTCTCACCACGTAGAACACGATGGATGGGGTCCCGAAGCGATTGGTTAAATTTTTTTGAAAAAGTCACTGTGCGCATGCGTAGTGGGGGAATCGCGCTGGGTGGACGTTTTGGGGTCTACGTGACCCCCTAGTGGTCCGATTGGGTCGTATGAAGTCTTATTTTGAAGCTCTCGTGGAGGAGCATCCGACTTGACTATAGTGTCGTCCGTTTTCATTATTCTGCGCATGGGCAGTCTGACCGTGTCGGACCATGTTATTATTACCAGTTTAGCATCAGTGCGACCCCAGGGTCGAGCGTTTATTGTCCAGTATATCTCCGCAAAAAATAAACATACGAAAAGGCGGCGCTTGCTGTGGGGATGCCCTTTTGACATCACGACATCGACCGTGCTGCCCTCTGGGGGCAAGGAAGATAACTCTGACAGGGCGAACCCTCTGTATGGCAAATTTCGTGTCATCTCCCCTGATTCGCACATTTGCATCTATACGGGGAATGCCTGTATGGGGTATACGGGTGGTCATTTTTTTCTTGTGCATTTTACTATGGGTTGTGGGATCTTGTTTTCTTCGCCTCGAGCTGTAGAACACGATGGGAGGGGTCTAGAAGCTAAGCGGTGAAACTTTTTGAAAAGTTCACGGAGGTCTGGATAGGCCCATACTGGCTCAGTGGACAATGTTGGTTCCACTGCGAAACCCACACATGCTCATAGACGGTATGGGTTGTCTGATCTTGTTTTTCACGTCTCACCACGTAGAACACGATGGGAAGGGTCTAGAAGTTAAGTGGTGACATTTTTTGAAAAATTCACGGAGGTCTGGATAGGCCCATACAGGCTCAGTGCACAATGTTGAACCTAATGGGAAACCCACACATGTTCATTGCGGTATGGGTTGTGAGATCTTGTTTTTCACGTCTCACCACGTAGAACACGATGGGCGGGGTCCCGAAGCGATAGGTTGAATTTTTTTGAAAAAGTCACTGTGCGCATGCGTAGTGGGTGAATCGCGCTGGGTGGTCGTTTTGGGGTCTACGTGACCCCCTAGTGGTCCGATTGGGTCGTATGAAGTCTTATTTTGAAGCTCTCGTGGAGGAGCATCCGACTTGACTATAGTGTCGTCCGTTTTCATTATTCTGCGCATGGGCAGTCTGACCGTACTATAGAAAGCAGGCATTTTGGGGGTTCTTTTGGGGTAGAGATGAACCAATCGTGGTCCAAATGGACCGTGTGGGGTATCAGTGTGAAGCTCTCGTGGGTAGAGTCAGAATGGCGTGGCTTTTTTTATTGTCGCGTCAATCTGCGCATGCGCAGTTGGGTGTAGTAAGTAAAGTGGCCATTTTGGGGGTGCGTGGGGGTGTGTTTGGGGTAGGGAGGGACCATCCACGGTCCGAATGCGTCGTGTGGGGTGTCATTTTGTAGCGGTGTGTAGACCACGATTTGAGGCATGGTGACGGGGTGTAGAGGAAGGTGTTTGGGGTAGAGATGGACCATCCCTGGTCCGAATGCGTCGTGTGAGGTGTCATCTTGTAGCCCTCGTGGTGTAGACCACGACCTGAGAAATGTCCATGTCATCTGTGACGTCATTGGTGATGTCATCAGTAGGAGTAGTAGCCAAAGTGGACAGTGTGGGGTGTGAAGGAAGGTGTTTGCGGTAGAGATGGACCATTCGCGGTCCTAATGCATCGTGTAAGGTGTCATCTTGTAGCAACGCCTACCAACGCCAAGCTCAACGCTTCAACGCCCTGGTGAATTAGCCCTGAAGCTCCGATTTTCTAGATATTCTATGGAATTGAAACTAATTCATCGAGATGCGGTGACAGTAGTATAGTCACGTGAAGAAAGGTCACATTGACCTTTGTGCACTTAAACTTGTGGCGGTCACGTGGCGGTGACAGGTCAAGTGCACTAAAGTTTCGGCAAAGATAGCGTGGTTGCCATGGTGACGTCACTTCCAACCTTTGCGGGATGTATTCCTCCGCGGTGATGCGGTCATGTCTGGCGGTGATGCGGTCTGCCTCCGCGGACAGAAAGTAGTCCCAAATACGCGGGATTTCGTGAGAATCATCGGCAATGTCCGGCAATCTCCGGGAATATAATGCTCGGTCATCTTCGGCAATGTCCGGGAATATAATGTCCGATCATCTCCGGCAATCTCCGGCCCTCTCCGGGATAATAGATAGCCTTTATCTACCTTTCCGAAGCACCCATGGTTTTCCACAGGGTCCACGACAATATTGCCATCTATTTGTCCATGTTAAATGACCAGTGGGGAACCCTCAGTTAATTTTATATACAGTGGCAGAAGGTAAAGGGTCCTAGTGGGAATTGAACCCGGGTCGCTTTATCTAGAGGCCGACGCTCTACCATTAGGCCACAAGTTATAGGCTACAAACCAAGGTTGAAAATAGCATATATATGTCTACCATATGGCCCATACTGGCCCACTGGCCAATGTTGAACCTAATGGGAAATTTACTCCTGGTCATTGTAGTATGGGTTGTTTGGTTTTGTTTTCCACATCTCAACACCTAGAACAGGATGGGCAGGGTCCCGAAGCGATTGGTTGAATTTTTTTTGAAAAAGTCACTGTGCCCTTGCGTAGTGGGTAAATAGCGCTGGGCGGACGTTTTGGGGTCTAGGCGAGCCCCTAGTGGACCGATCGGCTTGAGTGAGGTATCAATGTGAAGCATACGTGAGGGAGCATCCGACGGGCTGGGTGGGACGTGAAACTGACGTCATTCTGCGCATGCGCGGTAGACAAAGGCTATGGAAATAGACGTTTTGGGGTCTAGGTGGACCACTAGTGATCCGATTGAGTCGTATGAGGTATCAATGTGAAGCATTCGTGAAGGAGCATCCGCCTGGACTAGTGTGTCGTCCGTGTTCAACATTCTGTGCATGCGCAGACAGGCAATTGTGGGAAAAGGGTATGGAAATAGACGTTTTGGGATCTAGGTGGACCTCTAGTGGTCCGATGGAGTCGTATGAGGTATCAATGTGAAGCATTCGTGAAGGAGCATCCGTCTGGACTAGCGCGTCCTCCGTATTCAACATTCTGCGCATGCGCAGACAGGGAATTGTGGGAAAAGTGTATGGAAATAGACGTTTTGGGATCTAGGTGGACCACTACTGGTCCGATGGAGTCGTATGAGGTATCAGTGTGAAGCATACGTGAGGGAGCATCCGTCTGGACTAGTGAGTCGTCCGTGTTCAACATTCTGTGCATGCGCAGACAGGGAATTGTGGAAAAAGGGTATGGAAATAGACGTTTTGGGATCTAGGTGGACCACTAGTGGTCCGATGGAGTCGTATGAGGTATCAATGTGAGGCAATCGTGAAGGAGCATCCGCCTGGACTAGTGTGTCGTCCGTGTTCAACATTCTGCGCATGCGCAGCCAAGGAATTGTTGAAAAAGGGTATGGAAGGAACGTTTTGGGATCGAAATGGGCCACTATTGGTCCGATTGAGTCGAGTGAGCTATCAATGTGAAGCATTCGTGAAGGAGCATCAGTAGTATACAAAGAGTCTTTCGAGTCACTGGCTCTTCACTGCGCATGCGCAGAACTTGGGTTGACGTCATATGTGTGGATGTGCGCATGCGTGAGGGGTGTGTGGTGGGAGTTGGGTACAAGATGGCGG
Source organism: Hanleya hanleyi (assembly GCA_036873755.1). Classification (NCBI taxonomy): domain Eukaryota; kingdom Metazoa; phylum Mollusca; class Polyplacophora; order Lepidopleurida; family Hanleyidae; genus Hanleya; species Hanleya hanleyi. Next base: position 10,917 of record JAVTVY010013296.1, read on the forward strand.
CCTGTGTGGATGTGTGGTGGGAGGTGGGTACAAGATGGCGGCTTGGTTTTAGGGTGGTGGGAGGTGGGTATCCTCCATTTTGTACCCACCTCCCACCCCCATTTGGCTGGTGGTGGGAGGTGGGTATCGCCATTTTGTACCCACCTCCCACCACACATCCATCAATTGACGTGATAAGTGTGGATGTGCGCATGCGTGATGGCTGTGTGGTGGGAGGTGGGTACAATATGGCGGCCTGTGATGGATGTGTGGTGGGAGGTGGGTACAACATGGCGGATGGATGTGTGGTGGGAGGTGGGTACAACATGGCGGCCTGGTTTTAAGGGTGGTGGGAGGTGGGTATCCACCATTTTGTACCCACCTCCTTTTTTTTCTTTTTTTTTATGTGTGGTGGGAGGTGGGTACAACATGGCGGCCTGGTTTTAAGGGTGGTGGGAGGTGGGTATCCACCATTTTGTACCCACGCGTGAGGGCTGTGTGATGGGAGGTGGGTACAAGATGGCGGATTGGTGAAAAACGTATAAAAGGAGTCGATTTTTAGGGTAGGGGTGTATTCATTGCACTACTTTTGCGTAGCACTGTGACTTACCTGACCTGACCTGCCTGCCTGCCTGCCTGCCTGCCTTGCTTCACCTCTAGTCAGTCATCCAGCCAGCTTGCCTGTTTTGTATGAGCTGTGGAGAACCATTTACTTTTTTCACTTTTACCAGTGCAAATTCACCAGACTTTTACACGGTAGCAGTTACTCACCAGCCTGAGCCCATAGTCATGATGCATTCAGCCGACCTAGTTACGCTTCAAAAGAACCGTCCTCGCCTCGTTGATGAGATGGAGCATGTGCCTGATCTATGTGATTTCCTTATGCAGGAAAACATATTCCTGAAACAGCATGTCGAAGATATCATGGCGGAGAACACTGCTTCACGACAAAACACAGCTCTCATCGACCGTCTACTGCGCTGTTCCCCCTATGCATTTTCAGCCTTCGTGGAGGGATTGAAGATCACGCGAAATGACGAACTAGCGGATCTACTTGAAATTCCCCTTGTAGATGATGATATCTTAGTGGTGGATACCACCGAAGAGCGTACAGCTAGCAAACGTACGCACACTAGCCCAGAGAGTACACCTGCTAAACGTGCTGGACGACCCAAACGGCCCCGACTAACACCGTTAGTAATACCTGAGTCAGTGATTGAGGAGCCAGTAGTACCCCAGCAAGTGTCTGTGAAACAAGAGGTAGAACTTCCTATGTCTGTCCAGGAGATCAACAACCTGATCCAAGAGGCCTACCAGGCAGCCCACACCGACATTTGGGAGCTCTCACCCTATTTAACTGTGAGTGTGAAAGACGAAGAAGTGCATTTTAATGCAGCGGGCTTTGCCGACAGACCTGGTAAGCATATTGCCATGAACTTGGACACCTGGCAAAAACTGGAGACCCTTGATTACGCCATCGATGCGGTTATTCGTGACCAGGGGAATGACGAAGCGAAATTTCATGTGGGTGACGACATCTTTGTGAGCTGTGCTTATTTCAACGACCAGCTCCTGGTGCATATTCGAAAATGGCGAAAGCGGTTAGATACGCAAGAGCTTGTTGCTTGTCCTCAGGGTGTCACTTTGAAATTAACGGCCTGGCGGAAGTTGCAGAGTCTTGCCAGTACAATTCGTCAAACTCTGGCCTACCAGGTGTCTAACTATATTTATCAGAAGTACATCGACACAGTCCTGCATCTAATCATACCTCGCATGGACACTCTTGTACCCTCATACGCGAGCATCACTGAAGCACTACAGGCTGTGACCGAGACGCAAATTGCCCTGGCAGTGGTAGCGGCCTGTCCTCCCAAAATCCCACGTGAAGAGATTGTTACGTACATCTATGTGCACCAGGGACAGAAAGATGATGATGAATTCAAACAAGTCTTGTTGACGAACTATTGAGAACAAGTGTTGAAAAAACATTTACCATACACATTTATTGATCTGGAGAGCGTATAATTGTATTAAAAAAATTCAGAGTTTTTTGACTGTTAATTGTATTAAAAAATTCAATACTCAGATATAATTGTATTAAATTCAATACCCTTGTGAATACGTTCATTCTGTGTTAATAAAAATAGTAGAAAATTAAAAAAATGCTTGTTAGTGTTCATTCTATTGCTTGTTAGTGTTCATTCTTTTTTTAAATTGCGCACAAGGCCAATATGTCAACCCCACACCAGTCCATTAGATGCCCCTTCACCTAAGCTTCACATTGATACCTTACTCGACCCCATCGGTCCACTAGGGGCTCTCCTAGCTCCAAAAAGGCTATTTTCATACCTTTCGGCCGCCGCGCATGCGCAGAAGGCCGATATGTCAACCTCACACCCAGCCCATTAGATAGCCCTTCACCTAAGCTTCAATTTGATACCTCACTCGACCCACTACCTCCAAAATAAAAATAAAATAAAAAAATGAAGATCGATCTTCAAAATAGCCTTTTTGGAGTTAGGGGAGCCCCTAGTGGTCCAATGGGGTCGAGTGAGGTATCAATGTGAAGCATTCATGAAATCCTTCAATTTGATACCTCACTCGACCCACTACCTCCAAAATAAAAAAAAAAAAAAAAATGAAGATCGATTCGATCTTCCAAATAGCCTTTTTGGAGTTAGGGGCGTCCCTAATGGTTCAATCGGGTCGAGTGAGGTATCAATGTGAAGCATTCATGAAATGCTTCAATTTGATACCTCACTCGACCCACTACCTCCAAAATAAAAAAAATCTTCACACACAAGGTGTTGATATCGATCTTCAAAATAGCCTTTTTGGAGTTAGGGGAGCCCCTAGTGGTCCAATGGGGTCGAGTGAGGTATCAATGTGAAGCATTCAACGTAAGCTTCAATTTGATACTTCACTCGACCCACTACTCCAAAAAAAAAAAAAAAACCCTCCCCCCTTCCAATTTCCCCTTTTCACCCCTTTTTTTCATTTCAATTTTTAATTGTTAAAAAAACATAGAAAATGAAAAAGATTTTTTTTGGCTTCCATTTCCCTTTCCCTCCCCCCCACTTGTACCTCTCCCCTTTCACCCCTTTTTTTCAATAATTTAAAAAAATGGTAAAAAAAAATTTAAAAATGTTTTTCTTTGGGGAGTAGCATGATGGGAGTTGGTGTTAATTTTTGTGTGCTTTTGATAGAAGTTTTCTCTTCCGGAAAGATGGGTTGGCCCTGAAAAGGGCCTTTGAAAGTGTTACACGACACTTATGCGCGGTATATTCTCTTTATCCCTCCCACATGCTTCCTGCATATGGGGCACTTTATTTTTAGATGCTCCTCCCCTGCGTCAACGCAGCGACACATGGCGCCTTCACACGACAGTGTCACCCAACAACCTTTACAAAGGCACAGATGTCCACACGGTAATACAGCGTACAAGCTCTCCTCATCTGTACAGATACTACATCGTGTTTTTTTTTCTTCTATATGTCGTTCTTTGGTCTGTTTGGAAATCTCTGCCTCCATGACATTCATGTTTTCCTGCATGGTGTTAATCCGTTCGTAGAGGCGGGTTACCTCGGCTTCGTGTTGGCATCGTTGTGGTGGTGTTTCTGCAGCCGTTATACTGGGAGTTTCGGCAGGCGATGTTGTTGTTGCAAGTCTATTTAACCATGCACGGTCTTCAGCCGAAGTCGTTATACTGGGAGTTTCGGCAGGCGACGTGATGGTTGTAGTTGTTGGAGGTCTACTATTTAACCATGGAAGCTCGCCGTCTTGTTCCCCATCAGTATCATTGTCCTCGTTTTCTTATTGTTCTTCTATGGCCTCCATCCTGTTGATTTCTTGGTCCTGTGGTTCACTTAGCCTTTGCAGCCGTCTATCCTCTTCTGCTCTTACATCTCGCCGGAGTTGTTCCGCAAGTTCTTCTGTACTGCGTCTTAACGTGGTTTCGTCTTCAAGAACCCTCTGAAAACTTGTGATTATCGTCAATCCTCCATCTTCTTCACTGCTAACCATCTCTCTGTGTTGTTCTGTAGCAGCAGCATTTCTCGGATCTCGAGCGGGATGGTAGGTGAACAGGGGTCGTCTTCTTGAACTCATGATTTGTATTGGTGAATAAATGTCAATATACACGTTATTTATAGTCTAGTCGGATGTGGTGGAAGGTGGGTACAAAATGACGGCCATCCACATGCCGCCATCTTGTACTCATCTCCCACACCGGTGTCAGTCAGTGCAAGATATGCTGGCCCACTGTATAGTGATTGGGAGGTGGGTACAAAATGGCGGCCATCCACATGCCGCCATCTTGTACCTATCTCCCACACCGGTGTCAGTCAGTGCAAGATATGCTGGCCCACTGTATAGTGCTGTGTTACCATTGTCCAAGCATTAAAAATTTCCTATTATTTTTTTCGATAAACCCGTTACAATTTTCAGGGAACTATTATAAGACTGTAACCCATAGTCTACACGTATTTTTAGTCAGGAAAATCAATTTATTTCCAATGTACCTGGTTTTTCATACTACTGTACACTAACTTTATGGGTTTAAAATCACTAAAAATTAATAAAATAACGGCATAGTCTAGCGTTAGACTGTTAATTTTTTTTAAATACTATACACTGAATTGCCTGAGTTCAACTTGCAATAAAATTATATGTGCGCTGACAGTTATTGTAAAATGACAGCCGTTTAAAATTGGAAAAGAAACACAGATATTTTGTCAGCGTCGTAAAATATATATCACACAGCTAGAGTGCTCTCGCTACGGTCCGCGTATTAGACTATAAATAGCGCAGTATTTTTTTAATTATTCACAATTAATCTGAGTACCCAGTCATGGAGTCACCACCCCTGACTGACATCAAGGATATTGACACATCCGACTTGTTCACAAATGATGAAAATCAAGTACAACTCTACGGCAATATCATTAATTTGGTAGATGACCAACCCTTGTTAGATGATATAATGGAAGAATTATTTCCACTACCTCCACCTCAACCCTGGAACTATCCTGCATCAACTACAGCCATACCGGATGTTACCCCAGACGTATACCAATGTTTTGACGAGATAGACTGCAAGTTAGAAAGGATGTTGAAACCACAACAAGCTAAAGAAAAAGACGAAACGGCACAAGATGGAACCGACGAAACAGATGGAAGCCATGGAACCGATGATACAGAAGAAGGCCAAGATGACAAGGCGGAGAACAGGGAAGACTCAAGAAAAACAGAGAGAGAACATTTAACAAAGAAGAGGGTAGACGCAAGAAAAAACAGAAAAGATGTCAGGATGAATAGAAATAGGCAACAGGAGAGGAAATACAGAAAAGATGCAAGGCCAAAGAGAATAAGAGAGAGGAAAATAATCCCAAAAAAAATCCACGACGAGGTGTATTATGTTTGGGCAATAACAACTACAACATTGGGATGTAACACAGAACGTCAAAGCGCTTTATATTTACACTGCGTGGAATGTAGTAACCAATTTGCAAAATTTGCCATCGCTCCTTGCGGTCACCAGGCATTATGTGAAACCTGCATTCATCGCCGGGCGCAAATACCCACATGTGCACAGGCCAATAAACCCCGAGAGTGTGAATTACTGCCTTTGACATGTACCGTCTGCGCTGATAGAAGAGAACGACTACAGTCCCTCTCAACGATGTAATGCCTTATTACATATCAAATTGACCCTAAACGTCCTTTTCAGGACGAACCATCTTTTCCGAAAGGGAACTTCTATCCACGCACAAAAAAAATTTAACACGAGATTACACACATATATCCCCTGTGTTCGTTCAAATAAATTCCCGTTATCATTCGGGCTATTATAACTTTTATCAAAATAAATTCCCCCCGATTATTATTCGGGTTATATTAGTAACATGTCCCGGTTCAAAAATAAAATTTGAGTCCGTTATCATTCGGACTGTGTATTAATTAAATTAATTACTGGGAGAGAGAAAAGAAAAAAAATCCTGTGTTTTATATGAGAGAGATTAGTCCTGACAAGGACCTTTGATATAGGACAGGGATTGTTTTTTGGTGTGATGTAGTTTGCTAAAAAAAAAAAAAAAAAGGGTAATGTAGGACATCTGTGCTTTTGAAATTGATGTGCCAGTTAGAAGCTTCCTCTTTCGAAGCATTGGTTCGTCCTGAAAAGGACGGTTAGAATCAATTTGATATGGTGTTTTCTTCACCAGGGGAGTTTTGCCTGTCTACTCCCCCGTAGTCATGGCACTCACGGAGAAATATCCAGATGCACGGTTGATGGTGTACAGATGCTGTATTTCTTCTTCTTCATCTTCATCGGCTTCATCCAAATAAATGGGCAGTCCATCCAAAAATGTAGCCGGCGCTATTATGGTGGTGTTGGGTGGCTCCTCAAATTCCGGGGCTGGCAGGTCTTCTAGGGGAAAGGATGGCGGTGGTGGTGATGATGATTGCGGCTTGACCGCCAGCACCGGAGGAGGGGTGGGGTGCATGGCTTGATTCATTGTCCGCAGCAATAGATCGAACCACCCCTCCTCGTTCATGGTAGTTCGAGCTGCATTTAACAGCTCCCGAACATTGTCGGCGGTACTGACGGCTCTTGCATCTATCCCTCCCAGCAGCATGGCCTGCCACCCCGAGAATTCTCGGAGCCAAAACAGCTTGATATCCCGTATCATCGCTCTCTTCTTGCGCCGTGTTAATTGTGGCACTCTCTGTCGTTCCTCTCTCAGCATGGCTCTTCTCCTCCTTCTGGATAGTCCAACTTCCGTGGTGTTTGGTGTTTCTTCTTCTGCCATCTTGGCTGTTTCTTTTTCCATCATATTGGGTGCTTCCATCTCTGACATTGACATGTCAAAAAGTTTTGTGATAATCCGATTCAAGCGGGGGCACTATATATAGACGAAGCGCGGACCTCGGCGAAGTCGTGTACGCTGTGTATTTTTCCGGAGAATCTGTGTGTGTTTCTTTCTGAATTATAAACGGTTGTGATTTTACAATAATTGTCAGCGCCCGTAGAATTTTTTATTTCCAATTGAACTCAGATAATTCAGGGTATAGTATTTAAAATTTTAGCCGTCTAGCCCTTGACTACGCCATGATTTTATAATTTTTAGCGAGTTTTCGATGCGTAATGTTCAAGTACGGAAGTACGGAAAAACCGGTACATTAAAAATAAATTAATTTTCCGGGTTAAAAATACATGAAGACTATCACTTACAACCATATACTAGTTCCCTGAAAATTCCAGCGCATTTATCCAAAGAGAACTCTAGAAAATGATGAAAACATAGCCTTCGTTTCACGCCAACAAACACAATCTACGCAGTTGCCGCTTGAATTTTGGTGTCAAAACAGAGTTGCGTCCCCCTTTCTTATACCACTTAAAAAATTGAAGCACATTTTCCCAATTCATGCTATTTCGTAATTATTAAATGTGTTTGTCGTATGAATTACATTGTTTTATTGAGGTAGCATTATGAAAAGGATGTGGGCTACCTATTTCAGTAATTGTTTCAGTGAATTAACGTTTCCTTAAATTTATAAGCTGTGTCATGCGCACTAGGGGCACACAGTTTAGCATTTAAAAAATACCTTCACGTACGTATAGATCTATTACATTATATAGTATGGCTTTGCAAGTATCGGGTTTGGCTATCTCACAGCACTATGGATTGTTCAGGTAATTATCAGGACTTGATATTATAGTCCAGCAATGATATTATTTTATTTTTTATCATGTTATTAGTCAAGAATATTAATTTATGCACTCTGGGAGCGTCTACAAAAAAAATTGCATTGTTAATTTAATTATTTTCTCAGGGTATGAATTTTTTTTATTTACAATTTTTATTACAATGAAATTATCAAGAATCGATATATATAAATTTTTGTCTGGCTAGTATTTTTGTCATTCATCATTATGGCAGCGCCGGGCAAGGAACTCGCTTTCTTTCAAGTGACGTCTGAAGTGATTCTCATCGTGTATGATCATGAAGTGCAGCTTATCAAAGAACATCCTATAGAAGTGAAATTATCTTTAAGCCTAGCCGGGTGGACTCTATTAACACGCATGTTACAGGGAAAAGAGCCCGAAGTGGATTTTCTGCATGTCGGCGTCGGTGTCTACCTGCGGAGTGGGAGAGAGGATTCTTTTTTTCCGCGGTTAGAACAGTGTGGGGGTGCGGCTATTGTACTTTGGCCGGCATTATGGCAGGCGCTGAAAGCTATTATTACGGAAGTTCACGACGTACTGTATCCTGAAGCTAATTCGGTCGTTACCCGTACTCTCACACCGGATTGTACCTTATTATTATATCCCCAACGCGTACAGCTAATTGATGATGATAGCCGGTGTTGGTGCACGTCAGAACCGGCGCGTGTGTCTTTATCTCCGGAAGGCTGGAATACCTTGAAACGTGTGTTATTCGGTCAGCTCGACGGGGATAGTATTCACCTGTGTGGCGATGTGTACATTTTCCGCGGCCCGTATTTTGCCCGACTTATCTGTCTCAAGCGAGGAGGATTTACTCTGGACCCCGATCTTTGGACGGCTTTACAACAAGTAGTTCCCGTGGTGGATAAAGTACTCTCTCCACAGGAGCCGCCTCTCACAGAATAGTCCCTGACCCTATAAATACAGGGGGTGAGACAGAGTGTGTATCATTCTCCGTTCGACATTTAGAGCAAGCATGTCACTACGAGCTATCTTCCCCCTTACACCTTACCAGGTGGGATTATACGTTTATCAAGATTATGTCACCCTGGTGGAAGATGGTGGAGCTATGTGCTGGGCGCCCGCTGAGGCTATATCGAATACGGTGACACTACAGCGCGATGGGTGGACTAAGTTTAAACGGGTGTTGAGCGGTGAATTGGACGGACACCTCATCCACATGGACAATGCCATTTACGTATACCGTACTGCCCTCTTCCCATGGGTGGGTCGCTACCAAGACCATGCGCGAAGTATGCTCCTAACTCCTACTCTATGGTCAGCCTTGGAGAAAATAGTGCCTATTGTGGACCAGTTGTTTACACCGGACGACCGATCACCCGACCAGTTAGCATGGGCTCGTGCTATGGAAGACGCGCTAGCTGAACCTCATGAAAAACTACATGATGATACTACAGCCGGAGAAGGTCCTATATCTATAGAATGCACAGAGGCTAGAGTGTCAGTGTCACCCGATGAAGAGAACAACACACATGACGGGGACGACCCAGAACGATGAAGGGAAATAAGAAGACCGTGATGCGGCGGCGGTCCCGAAAAAAGGAGAAAAAGGCGTCTACAGTGATTAACAAGGTGTTAACCGATTTGTATTACAATCCGACGAGTCCAGCCGCATATAGCGCTGTGGGAGCGCTGGCTCGAGCGGCCCATTCTCAAGGCATTAGTCGAACTGAAGTTCGAGACTGGTTAAAAACCCAAGACACCTATAGTTTACATCGAGCCGCCCGACGTCATTTTCGTCGTAACTGGGTGATCGTCGGCGGTATAGACGCGCAATGGCAGGCGGATTTAGTGGACATGAGTCGATTTGCACCTCACAATGATGGACATCGGTACATATTGACCTGTATCGATATTTTATCCAAGTATGCCTGGGTACTATCCATTCGCACCAAAACAGGAGAGAATCTCATAGGAGCGTTTCAGCAGATTTTCAAGACGGGGCGCAAACCTCTTTATTTGCAAACAGATGAAGGCACAGAATTTCTCAACCGACCCTTTCAAGCCTTTCTTAAGAAAAAGAAGGTATTTTTCTTTCATACGTACAACGAGACGAAAGCTTCGGTAGTGGAACGTTTCAATCGCACCTTCAAAGGACGCATGTACAAGTATTTTACTGCCCAAAACACTCGACGCTACATCGATGTATTACCTCAACTGGTCCAAGGCTACAATCGCGCCTATCATCGCAGTATCCAGCGAGCTCCCCGTGATGTGACAGAACGCAACGAACATCAAGTGCGTGCTACGCTGTACTCAGACAGTCCATCACTGACGGCACCCCGTTACAAACGTGGAGATGTAGTGCGGATCAGTAAAGTGAAAGGCCAATTTGAGAAAAGTTACTTGCCCAACTGGAGTGACGAGCACTTTGTCATCGTTCGCCATAAACCTCGACAGCCACACGTCTATCAACTGGAAGATCTACAAGGAGAGAGACTGCAAGGCACGTTTTACGAGGCAGAATTACAACCCATAGTGAAAACACCGAAAGACTACTACACGGTGGAAAAGATTTTGAAAACGGAACGTCGACGTGGCATTCCCTATCATTTCGTCAAATGGCAAGGATGGCCTCGTTCGTTTAATTCCTGGGTGTCCGGCCGTGACATGAAACGTCTATAAATTCTAACGCCTATCACCACCCGCCTTCAGTGTAGGAATGTACCATGGATAGTACACGTCTACCCTTATTGTTACGAACTCGAAAAGCACAAGTCGGTACTGTGTTGTGTCTAGTAGTGGTTCTGGGTACGTTATTTACAGGCGTGTTCTACGATTTGTCGTACGTGATATCCTGTTTCAACAACCTGCGTTCTCCATCATCCACCATCACTTCGACCACACTGCCTACACCAGCCAAGACGTCAAGGGTCCGCCACGTATCAACCCAGACACCTACGTTTCCAGCCCAGACGTCGTCTACTCCAGCCATCACCACTTCGTTACCCTTTACCCGCTACATCCAGCCACCCACGACGACTCCACGTGATCTTCCGTCATCTCTGAGAAGCGAGGACGACCATCCTTCCACTCCATCACCACCCTCTAGTACCACCACGACGACGCCGCTAAACATATTTGCAGTGGATCCCCGTGAATCACAACGTTTACCACGACAACGGTACCCATTCGAGTACGATCCCCGGCGGTATCCCCGACAACTGGGGTGGGCTTCTAACCGTCGAGCGCAAATCACCAAATAAAGAAAACTATGGATCCTCGGTGGCAGCATCCTTTCACGTGCCTCATCGCTGGACCGACACACTTTGTTCAACGTCTCATCCAACACGGGTCAACCCTGATTTCACCCCCTCTAGCTCGCATCCTGTGGTGTTATGGCGCTTGGCAACCCGCGTACGAGGCACTGGCCCGTGTCCCGGGACTCACCTTAGTGGAAGGCTTACCTCCTGAAGATACACCCCAAGACACCTTGGTGGTGGTCGACGATCTCATGACGGAAACAGACAGTCGAATCACCCGTCTCTTTACCAAAGGAAGCCATCATCGTCGGTTGAGCATCATCTACATCGTACAGAATCTCTTCAGTAAGAACAAAGAGCACAGAAACATTAGTTTGAATGCTCAGTATGTGGTGTTATTCAAAAACCCCAGAGACGCTTCACAAATTACCCACCTGGCTCAACAGATGTATCCTAAAAACACGGCCTTTGTACGAGAAGCCTTTGAAGATGCTACCCAACCTGCGCACGGGTATCTACTCATCGACTTGAAACAAGACACGCCCTCCACCCTGCGATTGCGTACCCTGATTTTTCCCGGCGAGATACAGACGGTGTACACACCCAAATAAAAAAGAGGATAAAAGAGGATAAAAGATAAAAGAAGAAGACAATGCACTCTAGCCCTCATTCCTCATCATGTCTGCACGTGTACGCAAGCACGCGGCGGCCTTGCGCGTATTACGCAGCGCGCCACCGGAGGTGGGCCGGGCCCTGGTGCGCGGCGCGGATGCGGACTTGGTACGGTGTTTGTGTGAAGTGGCCCATAATGTGTTAAAAGGCAATGTTCCACTCAGTCCTCTGCAGAAAGGGAAATTGCAACGGCACAAGGCGGGTCTCCGAACGTTGGTCAAGAAGACGGGCAGTGTCAAGAAAAAGAAACAGGTGTTACAGCGAGGTGGATTTCTCGGCGCACTGCTCGCCCCCTTAGCCGCTACTGTACTGGGTCCGTTACTCGGCTCCATCTTGGGACGCTAAAACATGGAACATACGAAAAAAATGATGCTGGTCGAACCTCGACTGTTACAGAGTTTGCAATCCCCCTATCCCGTACCGGCCACAGTGCAACAACTCCAGTCTCTGGATGAAGAGATGAATAGTATACTGCAACGGCGACTCCCCGATCACGAGAAAATTCAACTCTACCATCATACGCTGAACCAGTACCAGACGTTTATGGATCAATATAGAGGGGGCGGAAGTACACCACTACCTACCACCACCACGCCCACCACACTGACATCTCCATCACTACTACCTTCACCTGAGCTGGAAGAGGAAGTGTTGACCAGTGTGCCTAAAGCCTTCAAGACCAAGGCCCGTTTATTGTTGGACCGGGTGAAACAGAATGCCGATATGAGTTGGAATGCGGAAGGAAAACTACTGATTCGCAACAAAGTGGTGCCGGGGTCGCATATGACCGATTTGATCAACGATATGGTCCGTTCTCGCAAACACTCTAATCCCCCGGGCTGGGAAGTCTTTGCTCAGGGATTAAAAGACACGCACATCCCTCAAGAATTGGTAGGAAATCCTAACCGTTGGGCCTTTATGCAGCAATCGAACACCCGACACCAACCACCACCCTCCTCTGCCTCTTGGGCCCCCATGTCACCGCCCAAAACACCACAACAACGACGAGGACGACGGGGACGTACCTCACCATCTAAGTCACCGCGACGATCACAACGCCCAGGTAAGGCGCCCAAGGCCTGGGAATCCTACTACTAACTTCTATAAAAACACGGTGCAGAAGCCAGAACAACTCAGTCGTCGTCATGTTTTACCTGACGTTGCCCAGTAATAGCTCACTCGACGTGTTTCCTGACAACACCTTGACCAAGTATGTCACTCAATTACCCCAACCGTTACATTTACCGGGACGATGGGAATGTGGAATGGTGGATATTCAATACCCTTACTCATGGTACAACGTACAAGACCAAGAAGTATGGTACGAAGTGACCTACGAAGATAAAATCTACAGAATGACTCTCCCCCAAGGCCAATACGATACGCCGCAGAAGTTCATACAGGGTCTGAATGCCTTGTTGGAGTACAAGGCTCTAAAGGAGAGCTCGGCTGATGCAACACGCGTGATAGCCTTGCGCTTCAAGAGAAACGTGTTCTTCGATGTCAACGTACACAACGACAAGAGCTCTATCATGCTGACCGCTAACGTGAATGTGAAACTCAGTCCTACACTACAGCAAATGTTAAGGCTGCCTCACAGCGTCTACAAGGGGACCACCATTGTCAACGGTACCCATTTGATGGATATGAAAGTAGGTATGTACGGACTGTACGTCTACTCGGACGCCGTGGACAGCCATATTGTGGGTGATGTGAACACACCTCTGTTACGGGTGGTGCCCATTAGCAAGACGTATGGCGATCAAGCCACCGAGAGTTTCAACCATATAATGTACCTGCCCGTACGACATACCGATATCAACACGATCACGGTGGATATAAGAGATGACACGGGACGTCCGATCCCATTCGAACGAGGAAAAGTGGTGCTGACACTTGCTTTCCGACAAACCCGCTCTCCTCACTTCGTATAATGTACGTGCCTTACCAGTGCCATACGCCCAGCTATGCCGACTACTACAAGAAACAAACGGGAGGAAGCTTGCCCATGTTTAGCGGGGCACGCATGCAACGAGGTCACGGATTGGGAAACATACTGGGCAGCATTGTGAAAACATTTTTACCCATGGTGACACGGGGGGTGAAAGCGGTGGGGAAACAAGCGGTACGCAGTGGATTGCGCGTGGCCGGTGATGTGATGGAAGGCACAGCACCCCGACAAGCCTTCAAACGACGGGCTAAAGAAGCCGGCGGTGTGTTGATCGCCAAAGCCCTTAAAAGACAAAGACCGACACAGCCCAGATTCATTCAACGTCCAACACACCGACGACGCACACCCCAGAGCAGGAGGAGAAGGACTAAGCCCCAGAAGAAAAAAAAGAAGAGAAGTAGTAGGAGAGACATCTTCGCATAATGGCATTCATTCACTCCGAGTGTCCGTCTACCAACAGTGAATTGGATTTGTGGACTATTCCACCCACCCAAACCAGTGTAGCCGAAGGACGTTGGGTAGAACATCGACCCCTGGCTAGCCTGACGGGGATGGGTCCCGTGGAATTTACCATTGAAAACAAAGATACGGCCTACCTGGATTTAGCCCACACCTACTTGTACGTCAAAGCCAAAATAACGAACATGGACGGAACAGACATAGCGGCCGATAAAGTAGTAGGCCCAGTGAATCTTTGGCTGCACTCCTTGTTCCAACAGGTAGATATAAGTCTGAACGATAGACTCATCAGTACGTCCACCAATACGTACCCGTTCCGAGCCTACATGGAGACGCTGTTGTCGTACGGTAGTGATGCCAAAAAATCACACTTACAAGCTGCGATGTACTTCAGGGATATGCCCGGATACCATCACAACCTAACCGGTGGCAATAGTGGGTTCGTCACACGCAAAAGAATGACAGCCGAAAGCAAGTCCGTCGATATGATGGGACGACTGCACGCCGATCTGTTCATGCAAGACCGCTACATGATGAACGGTGTATCCATCAAGATCAAGTTGATCCGTTCCTTACCTACGTTCGCCTTAATGGCCGGTGGGGAGGGAGATATCAATTACAACACCGTCATTGAAGATGCAGCCCTGTTTGTCCGTACGGTAGATTTGCAACAGGGCGTGTTGCTGAGTCACATGCAAGCCTTAGCGAAAAAACCAGCCCAGTACCCCATCCGACGCGTACAGACCAAGGTGTTCTCTGTGCCAGCAGGTACGATGCTGGCCAACAGAGAAAATTTATTTCTAGGGGATCTGCCTAAACGTCTTACCCTGGCGTGTGTGACCAACACCGCATTCAATGGAAATTGGGCTGAGAATCCATTCAAATTTGAACATTTCGACATCAACTTTGTGGCACTGCACGTGGCCGGCCATCAAATTCCAGCCCGGCCATTACAACCGGACTTTACTAGCGGAAACTATGTACGGACCTACCTGAACCTGTTTACAGCCACAGGACAAAACAACCAGGACGAAGGCAATACCATCAGTCGACAAGACTTTAGCCATGGGTACACATTGTTCGCCTTTGACCTCACCCCCACCTTGGAACACGATCATCAACTGGCTTTGCTGAAGAAAGGAAACCTACGGTTGGAACTGCGTTTCGCCAAACCTCTAGACAACACCATTAACGTGATTTGCTACGCCGAGTTTGATAACGTCATCAGCGTGGATCAGCAAAGAAACGTGCTGTGTGACTACGCCAGCTAAGAGTCATCATGGATACAGAGCAGCTGATGGGCATACTCCAGCGAGATCCCAAGATCCCCTTTCGAGGTGTGTTTCCACGCAATGTGTTTCCCACCCACTCCACCACCCCAGCAGCCTACATCCTGAATACAGACCCGAGGAGTCGACCCGGTGAACATTGGATAGCTGTGTACGTGGACACCCAAGGCCAAGGCGAATACTTTGATTCCTACGGACTTGCACCCCTACATGACGATTTGGTGAAATTCATGGACGTCTCTACTACAGAGTGGCGTTGGAATACGCAAAGATTACAAGGCCCCTTGAGTAGTGTGTGCGGACAGTACTGTGTGTTTATCTCACTCACCGGAGTAGAGGACATTCTATGCCCACCATTGTACATATGTTTGATGATTATTGTCAAGCCGAAGACCGTGATGTCCTCGTCTATGACTGGACGGCCTCTCGTTTTAATGTGCATGCTCCATTTCTGTGGTTAACTTAAAAAATGTACTGCGCGTGCGCGCGCAGACCACTTGTTTATTATTGTTATGACGTTGTTGTTCTGACGTTCTGTTGAATAAAAGATGAAAAAACACAAAAAAATGTTTTGACTCTCTTTTTTATTTAAGTCAACAAGAAAGGATTAGACTATATATACAAATAGAATACAGGGTACAAATAGTAGGGGTTAAGGTACAAAAAAAGTTCTGTCAGGTGTAGGATTCGAACCTACGACAGCATTTGCCGACCCGCATTTACACACAGGCGCCTTAGACCACTCGGCCATCCTGACTTTTACATTTGTGTATCAACAGTTATAGGTCGACATTGTTTTTTTACAAGTCCAAGTAAGTGGTGCTCACACCGTCGGCCAATACTTTTCGTTTGGGATAAAAGAAAGTAAAGGCGTCTCGTTGCTGGATATAGGTGCGCATCTGGTGGTCGACGACCCGGAATCCTCTGTTAGTGCCACTCGCACTGGCCTGGCTTTGCAACACGCCCAGGTAGAGAGCTTTGTCTATGTTGGGATCGCGCCGGCTCACTCCTTTGCAGCTAAACTTATCCTCTCCTCCATCTCCTCCGTAACAGTAGTAGGTCTTAGAGGAGAGAGCAATCATAGCATCCCCGCTCCACTCTAGTTTAAACAGGCCGGGTGTCCGCTTGTCGTAGGTGTAGTGATCGCGTCGGGGTAGCCACTGGTCCCGTTCCGCCTCATATTGTGCACGTAACTCTGGTTTGACGAGTGACTCCCAGTCCGGGTTGGAAACGGCCATGTAGGCCGAATCGGTGTCCATTTCCATGAGTTGCCAGTCTGATGGATTAAAATACACACCCATAAAATCATATATGAATTCCAGCATCCTCAGCTTGGCCACCTGATAGACCATACATCCAATCTGCAGGGGTAAGTTGTACCGGATAGTCTTCTTGGCTGAAGTGACTTCATAGGTGTCGTCATCGATCACCTCCACGGATCGAAACAGAGGAGAATTCACTCTTTTGCGGGCTTGGGTAGTAGTACAAATGTTCACGTTGACGTGCTTATCCTGGTTCGTTACCGTTTTTCCGTAATAACCATTGCCAGTGAGCTTCCAAGATTCAGCGATGATGGCCTGACTCGGGTATTCATCACCTTGACGACGGGCCTTCGTCACGAGGTCGGCATTCTCCGCAAAACAAGCCTCAGGTACGTACTGTATCACTTGATATATTTGAGTAATTTCCAAACCGTGGTTCATGTACCACTGCAGTAAGGGAGTGCCCAGCAAGATTTTCTCGGCCCACATACTTCCAATCAACATGCGGCGAGGTTTAGGCAAACACTCGTGTTGCTCCGCATAGGCGCCCATGGTCTCCCCAATGTCAGCCCGACCCACCAGCGTGTTCTTGAAGATAGGCGGACACTGGGCGAAGAGGGGCTTGAGAGTGTCGGGAACATGCAAATCACATTCTACAAAGCCGTAGAGCTGCCCCGAACGAATGGCGTCCAACATCTGTGGCAGACTCAGCAGTCGCCGACGACTCAAGGGGTACTCACGTTCTTTTAGGAACCGTTGTAAATGGGGCAGGGCCTGGCACATCGTGTGAAATTCACACTCCCACATCTCAATCAGATGGCATCCTCGCTCTTTGACATAATCTCCGTTCGCCACTACTTCTTCCCGTAATTCTTGCGGTGTTTTTCCACGTCGCTCATTGAAGCGTCCAGCGCTGAAATGACATTCGTGGCCGTGCCAGTAACAGCCATAAAACTGGAAAACGGTCGGTGTTCCTTGTACAAGGGCAAACCCATCGACGGGGAGTCGGCGATCTCCTATCCGCTTCTCTGTGGCGTTGGTTTGATGGCGTATATAAATCCCCCGTCGATAGGCTTCCCAGTCCAACCACTGGTCGGCGAGATGTTTGTAAGGTGTCCGTTGCGGTGTAAAATGCCGACCTTCTGCCAACCAACGCGTATAATGACCGCTGGGCATGGGTTGGGCGAGCGACCACAAGTACAAGGCATTCGCGTCAAACCCAATGATTTTGGCACACGGTTTCCCACTGGGCAGAGTCGTCACATCCTTCTCATGGTAGCGGTGAAAAATAAGGCTAGGGCCACCCACAATGTTCTGCTTCAGACATTCATGCATGTCTGCATCTTTCTGTTGTATGAGTGAAAAGTACGTAGGACACTCTTGAAACAAATGGCGAAGCGCCAGACCGGGTAAACTCAAGCACTCTTTGAATATGTCCACATGCATTTGGCGACGAAAGAGTTGCACCATTTTCTCGGCCGCTTCGAGAAAGGGAACCACATCTAGGTTGTTATACCACACCAGGAAATCTCGCAACGTCTTCATGCTGTGGCAGTTCCACACTTGTTGGAGTTCGATGTAGGTGGCCTCCGGCAGAGCTTCCCCTTTCAGGTCATTGTAAAACGCTTCCCGGGGTGGCAACTGGGTGTCTTCTAAGCGGTCCAAGCTCGTCATATAGGTGTAAGGAAAGTAACCTTTGGTTTGTGCACAGTCATAGGCCTTGACCCACTGATCATAGCTACAATTAGGAGCTAAATAGTTCCGTACATCGAGAAAATGCAGTGATGTGGTAGTGAGGGCCATGTGGTTGTTGATCTTCTTGATCACCGGCTTGAGGGTATCGGACTGCGCCAAGTAAGGGTAGAGAAATTCTTTCACCATGTTCAAATCGTATCGCCCCGAATTGAAGCCGAGCACCGGTAACTGACCTAGGTATTGTAGGAACCGTAACTTCAATTTCTCCGCATACGGTTTCGGTAAAGGGACATCCTGCGACTGCAGAGGCTGCGACTGGGATTCCGGCTCCGACTCGGACTCGGACTCTTCATCATCGCTGAACGCTACACCGGGTACAGGAATGCGGTCGTCCAGTTGGTCCAGTACGTCCTCGAACTTGGCCACCAACAATGCCGTACTAGCCGCACTGACTTGCTCTAAATACTCCATCATGCGGGTAATCAACTCATGGGAGTCCCCCGTGGACACGAAACACACCGGAGCAGCGTCATAGCCAGGTACGTTGCTGGAAATACTGACACTCAGAGGAATATGGCGCTGCGTCCACTGCGTTTTCGCTGAAAACATGTCCATGGGCTCCAACAGGGCCTCAAAATCGTAACACGCCCGGTAGGGAAAATAACGGTCCACCTCCGGTATCATCACACCCTCATCGGCCAGTTCCTGGAAAATAGTAGGTGCATTATGATACACTCCACCCGGATATACTCGCTTGACACTGTTGTCACAGATTTTCTCGTGGCGATGTAAGTTGTAAGACTTTATAAACACACGATGGCATTGGGCACAACTGAAAGACTGAGCGTACTGGCTCATATTGTAAATGAGCGAAAAATGACTCACGCCATTGTCATCGAACACATTGACTTTCATCGTAGCAGCATACCGTTCTGTTGATCGCCGAACCAATTCAGCCACAAATGTATCCTCCTCCTCGCATCGGATTCGATAAACAAAGATATTAATATCGAACAGTCTTTCCACGTCATCCAAATTCTTAAAGGGGACTCCACGGAAGTGCCGCTTATCCACGTCTTGCTGCTCTAAATATTGTTCCCAATAGCCATCGGCCACTGTGTCACAAGCCTTGGGGTCACACTCGTCCAGATGCACGGCCAAACACCGAAACAGACATTTCCGGTCTTTGTAGGGTCCATGTGCCCCACGCGTTAATGCATACAGGCCTTTTCGACAAAACAACCACGGGGGGAGTAGTACAGGAGCACCGATCGGGTGATCTCTCATTTTCGTAACGAAAAATGTGACGTTAGTCACCATTTCCACCAACCATTGGGTATTGGGGCGTTGCAACCGGGCCCATTCCAATGGATCCAACGTAGTCAATTGGTCGATGAGTGGCTCCAGAGAAATAGCATCTGTGATGGTGAACGGCTGATCAAACACATAGGAATTATTACTGGGATAGAAATACCGCAATTGGTCCGTATTTTTGTGCCGTAAGATATACCCAAATGTCACATTCAATTTGAAGGCAGTACCCTGATCTTTGAAAATGTTCTCGGCGTAAGTAGGAAGATACGTGAGGTCCTCCAACCGAAAATTGTACAAGTCCAAAAGACGACGGTCACGGTGATAACAATGGCGTATGGTAGCCCAGTGTCGTTGATAAATGGCCCTCACACGCTCGTCTCCAGGCAAGACTTCAACCGGAGGTGCTGCTGGGTCCAAGGGAAAATCTTCTCCACGTCTCATGCTTTTCGTCTCATACAAGCGGATAGGCAAGCAGGCAGGCAGGCAGGCAGGCAGGCAGGGAGGAAGATCAGGTCAGGTAAGTCAGATTGAATACACCCCTTTCCCTAAAAATCGACTCCTTTTATACGTTTTTCACCAATCCGCCATCTTGTACCCACCTCCCACCACACAACCCTCACGCAGGCGCACATCGACAGAGGGTGGTGGGAGGTGGGTACAAAATGGTGGATACCCACCTCCCACCACCCTTAAAACCAGGCCGCCATGTTGTACCCACCTCCCACCACACATAAAAAAAAAGGAGGTGGGTACAAAATGGTGGATACCCACCTCCCACCACCCTTAAAACCAGGCCGCCATGTTGTACCCACCTCCCACCACACATCCATCACAGGCCGCCATATTGTACCCACCTCCCACCACACAGCCATCACGCATGCGCACATCCACACTTATCACGTCAATTGATGGATGTGTGGTGGGAGGTGGGTACAAAATGGCGATACCCACCTCCCACCTCCAGCCAAATGGGGGTGGGAGGTGGGTACAAAATGGAGGATACCCACCTCCCACCACCCTAAAACCAAGCCGCCATCTTGTACCCACCTCCCACCACACATCCACACAGGCCGCCATCTTGTACCCAACTCCCACCACACACCCCTCACGCATGCGCACATCCACACTTATGACGTCAACCCAAGTTCTGCGCATGCGCAGTGAAGAGCCAGTGACTCGAAAGACTCTTTGTATACTACTAGCATCCGTCTGGACTAGTGTGTCGTCCGTTTTCAACATTCTGCGCATGCGCAGACAGGGAATTGTGGAAAAAAGACATTGGAATGGATGTTTTGGGGTAGACGTGGGCCAATATTGGTCCGATTGAGTTGTATGAGGTATCAATGTGAAGCATTCGTGAAGGAGCATCCGCCTGGACTAGTGTGTCGTCCGTTTTCAACATTCTGCGCATGTGCAGACAGGGAATTGTGGAAAAAGGGCATTGGAAGGAACGTTTTGGGGTCTTAGGTGGGCCACTAGTGGTCCGATCGAGTATGAGGTACCAATGTGAAGCATACGTGAAGGAGCATCCGGCTGGGTGGATGTGGGGTAGGAATATCGTCATTCTGTGCATGCGCAGACAGGGAATTATGGGAAAAGGGTATGGAAATAGATATTTTGGGGTAGAGATGAACCACTATTAGTCCAAGTGGGTCGTGGGAGGTGTCAAAGTGAAGCTTTTGCGGGGTAGAGTCAGAAAGGTGTGTTTTTATGGCAAGTCGCGTCAATCTCCGCATGCGCAGTTAGGTGTGGTAAGTAAAGTGGTCATTTTGGGGCAGTCAAGGAAGGTATTTGGGGTAGAGACGGACCACTATTGGTCCGAATGCGTCGTGTTGGGTGTCATGTTGTAGTTCTCGAGGTGTAGACCACGACTTGAGGCATGTCCATGTCATCTGCGACGTCATTGATGACGTCATCAGTAGGAGTAATAGCGAAAACGGGCATTTTGGGGGTGCGTGGGGGTGTGTTTGGAGTAGAGATGGATCACTATTGGTCCGAATGTGTTGTGGGAGGTGTCATCTTGCAGCCTTCGGGGTGGAGACCACGATTAAAGGGATGTCCACAGTATCTGTGACGTCATTGGTGACGTCATCAGTTGGAGTAGTAGCCAAAGTGGGCAATTTGGGACGGGGAAGGAAGGTATTTGGGGTAGAGATGGACCATCCTTGGTCCGAATGCGTCCTGTGGAGTGTCATCTTGTAGCCTTCGGGGTGGGGACCACGATTAGAGGGATGTCCACAGCATCTGTGACGTCATTTGTGACGTCATCAGTACGAGTAGTAGCGAAAGTGGGCATTTTGGGGCAGTGAAGGAAGGTATTTGGTGTGGAGCTGGTCCGAATGCGTGCTGTGGGGTGTCATCTTGTAGCCTATGGAATGGAGCCCACGATTTTTGGGATGTCCACAGCATCTGTGACGTCATCAGTAAGAGTAGTAGCGAAAGTGGGCATTTTGGGGCAGTGAAGGAAGGTATTTGGTGTAGAGATGGACCATCCATATCTGTCATGCAGTACACCATATCTTTGCTGTATTATACCATATCTGTCCTGCATTATACCAAATCTGTGCTGTATTATACCATATCTGTCCTGAATTATACCATATCTGTGCTGTATTATACCATATCTGTCCTGTGTTATACAATATCTGTCCTGTATTATAACAAATTTGTCCTGTATTGTACCATATTTGTGCTGTATTATCCATATCTGTGCTGCATTATACAATATCTGTCCTGAATTATACCATATCTGTGCTGTATTATACAATATCTGTCCTGTGTTATACAATATCTGTCCTGTATTATATCAACTCTGTCCTGTATTGTACCATATTTGTCCTGCATTATACAATATATGTTCTGTATTATACCAAATCTGTGCTGTATTATACCATATCTGTCCTGTATTATACCATATCTGTCCTGTATTAGACAATATCTGTCCTGTATTAGACAATATCTGCCCTGTAGTTAAGAAATAACTGTTAGCTTTCTGCCCTGTAACTGCTCAGATAATGGACGATAAAACGGAATTGGCTATTGTTTTTATATTGTCCATATACAGGTAATCTATCCATATGTACCCTGTCCATGTACATGTACTTTGAGCAAGTCCATGTACAAAACTTCTGCGTATGCTCATGTACATGCACTCTGAGCAAGTTCATGTACTCTGTGCATGCCCATGTATTCTGTGCATATCCATGCACATGTACTATGTGCCTGTACATGTACTATTTGCCTGTACATGTAATCTATTCATGTACATGTACTCTGGCAATGTACATGTTCCTTAACCATGTAAATGTACCCTGTACATGTCATTCTACATGTACTCTGTTCAGAATAACAACAAATTCAGCAAGGTTCATACAGTTTATTATCCCCAATGTTACATCATAGCCAGGCTAGGGGAACCGCCCTGGGTATGTTTAATATGTTCACAGCAAAAAGGAATTGAAATATCAAACACCATGTTTTATTATTTAACGCACCGTCACATTATGTACAAGTGTTTTCAGAGCTCAAGTCAACTATCAGCATGTAGACATATAGAGTATGTACGGCATGTTATGGTATTCATCAGTGCACGGGTGACGCATTCAGCCGAGGGGGGTTGATCAGTTTAACCACGAAGAACGTAACATTGGTAACCCTCTCCATTGTCCACTTGATGTTGGGGCGTTGTTGTTGGGCCCATTCCAAGGGATCCACGGTGTCGAGTTTCTCCAGCATCGTCTCTAGTGACGCACGATTGGTAATAGTGAAAGGATGGTCGTACACTTGGTTGTTGGCACTGGAATAGAAATAGCGCAGTTGATCCGTCTCTTTGTGGCGTAATATGTACCCGAAAGCGACATTCAATTTGAAGGTCGTAGTTTAATCGTCGAAGATGGCTTCCACGTAGTCGGTCAGTCGGAAATTGTAGATATCTTGAATAGGGCGATGACGTTGAAACAGTGCCGTATCATGGGCCAATGGCGCCGATAAATGTCACTCACTGGATGAGCGTCCTGTAACAGATCGCTAGGAACATTTATGGGCTCGTCCAGAAAATGTTCTATGTTGTCAGGCGTATGACACGAAACCGTAACGCTGGGGTTCGGCTGGATATCCAGGCTCTTCTGAACTGTGGGTATAGGCGGGCTCTCCGTTATCGCATCACCAGTGGCGTTCGTCTCCCTGGGCTCATCTTCACTGGGTCTGACCTACCGCGGCTCCTCTTCAGTGGGAAGTTGTCGCTCATGCTATAGTACCGGGGCATGAATCAAACGTTGGTGTCGCAGCAACTGACTGGTCAATTTGAAAAGCCGAACACATTCCTCGCATGGACGCTTGGGTGGCCAATGAATAGAACGTTCATGGCGCAGTAAAGCATCTTCCCGATTAAATGACCGTGCGCAGGTTATACAAGTATACCGTCCACCGTTGTGGGCGGCGGTCTCGTGGCGACGTAAATTGTCTAGACGAGTAAACTGCTTCTGGCAAGTTGTGCAAGTGAACATCTTGGTGGTTGACAGAGTGGCTGATGAAACAGCCAGGCCGCTTCCCTTTTATAGCACGCTAGCTGATGATCTATTTTTAGCACACTCAGTTCAAGTACCTCCAAGTCGAGGAACAAAATGTACTGGTGTACGACTGAGCCGTATTGCGTGTATGTGTGTGTGTGTGTATGGTTGTGTTTGCCTCCATCATTGCACAATGTCGAATTACGCTCTCTCCGAAAACTTCCTCTCATCGCATCAATATGCTCAGACCCATTCAATATAAACACAACCAAGAGACACCAACAACAACAGGCACATTGCGTAATACACGTTTTATTATCCTCACACCACACAGACACGTAGGCGCCAGAGCAGGTGTTCACGGTTTGGCACGATGCCAGCTGGCACGGTGCCAAACCGTGACATCAGCGAAGAATTTTTCCTTCGCGGAGCAGCGAAGCCAGGTGTACGGCACGTGAGCTCACTTACACAGACACGTAGGCGCCAGACCAGGTGTTCACGGTTTTGGCACACGTATATCTGTCCTGTATTGTACCATATCTGTGCTGTATTATACCATACCTGTCCTGTGTTTACAATATTTGTCATGTATTATACAATGTGTCCACATGTTCATTCCTATATGTACAGACACCACCACCGACACCACCACAGCCGTTCTACCACCACCACCACACAGTACCACCACCACCTCCACACACCACCACACCACCACCACCACCACACACCACCACCACCACACCACCACCACCACCACCACCACCGGGCGTTGACGGGCGTCAACGCTCGGTGGTGGTGGTAGCTCCCGTGTGGCAGAGCTCTTGGATCGGAGCTCTTGGAGCTCAAAGTTTATGGAGCTCAGAGCTCGGAAGTGACGTCGTCGCATGCATGCGTGCGTACCTGTGGTGCACCCGCACCCTGGAGTACCCTATACCCTACGGGCTATAGGGTACACGGTGCATCACAGGTACGCGCGCATGCATGCGATGATGTCACTTCCGAGCTCTAAGCTCCATAAGCGTTGAGTTCCAAGAGCTCCAATCCAAGAGCTCTGCCACACGGGAGCTACCACCATCACCGGGCGTTGACGCCCGTCAACGCCCGGTGGTGGTGGTGGTGGTGGTGATGGTGGTGGTATGGTGTGGCGGTGGTGTGTGGTGGTGGTAGTGTGAGGTGCCGGTGTGTGGTGGTGTGTGGAGGTGGTGGTGGTAGTGTGTGGTGGTGGTAGAACTGGTGTGTGGTGGTGTTGGTGTCTGTACATATAGGAATGAACATGTGGCCCTCATCATTGTATAAGACATGACAAATATTGTAAACACATGACAGGTATGGTATAATACAGCACAGATATAGTATAATACAGGACAGATATTCGTGTGCCAAAACCGTGAACACCTGGTCTGGCGCCTACGTGTCTGTGTAGACTACATTGTGCACGGATGGACACAAACACAAACACACACATACACGCAATGCGGCTCAGTCGTACACCAGTACATCTCGGTCCTCGACTTGGAGGTACTTGAACTGAGTGTGCTAAAAATAGATCATCAGCTAGCGTGCTATAAAAGGGAAGCGGCCTGGCTGTTTCATCAGCCACTCTGTCAACCACCAAGATGTTCACTTGCACAACTTGCCAGAAGCAGTTTACTCGTCTAGACAATTTACGTCGCCACGAGACCGCCGCCCACATCGGTGGACGGTATACTTGTATAACCTGCGCACGGTCATTTAATCGGGAAGATGCTTTACTGCGCCATTAACGTTCAATTCATGGGCCACCCAAGCGTCCATGCGAGGAATGTGTTCGGTTTTTTCAAACTGACCAGTCAGTTGCAGCGACACCACCGTTTGATTCATGCCCCGGTACCATAGCATAAGCGACAACTTCCCCCTGAAGAGGAGCCGCGGTAGGTCAGACCCAGTGATGATGAGCCCGGGGGAGACGAAACGCCACTGATGATGCGATGACGGAGAGCCCGCCTATACCCACAGTAAAGAAGAGGCTGGATATCCAGCCGGACACCAGCGTTACGGTTTCGAGTCATACGCCTGACAACATCAAACATTTTCTGGACGAGCCCATAAATCTTCCTAGCGATCTCTTACAGGACGCCCATCAGTGAGTGACATCTATCGGCGCCATTGGCCCATGATACGGCACTGTTTCAACCGTCATCGCCCTATTCAAGATATCTACAATTTCCAACTGACCGACCTCGCCCGTCTACGTAGCTACGTGGAAGCCATCTTCGACGATTAAACTACAGCCTTCAAATTGAATGTCGCTTTCGGGTACATCTTCCGCCACAAAGAGACGGATCAACTGCGCTATTTCTATTCCATTGCCAACAACCAAGTGTACGACCATCCTTTCACTATTACCAATCGTGCGTCACTGGAGACGATGCTGGAGAAACTCGACACCGTGGATCTCTTGGAATGGGCCCAACAACAACGCCCCAACATCAAGTGGACAGTGGAGAGGGTCACCTATGTTACGTTCTTCGTGGTTAAACTGATCAACCCCCTCGGCTGAATGCGTCACCCATGCACTGATGAATACCATAACATGCCGTACATACTCTATATGTCTACATGCTGATAGTTGACTTGAGCTCTGTAAACACTTATACATAATGTGACGGTGCGTTAAATAATAAAACATGGTGTTTGATGTTTCAATTCCTTTTTGCTGTGAACATATTAAACATACCCAGGGCGGTTCCCCCAGCCTGGGTATGATGTAACAATTAGGGATAATAAACTGTATGAACCTTGCTGAACTTGTTATTCTGAACAGAGTAGATGTAGAATGACATGTATAGGGTACATTTACATGGTCAAGGAACATGTACATTGACAGAGTACATGTACATGAATAGATTACACGTACAGGCAAATAGTACATGTACAGGCACATAGTACATGTGCATGGATATGCACAGAATACATGGACATGCCCAGGGTACATGTGCGTGTCACGCACAGAGTACATGAACTTGCTCAGAGTGCATGTACATGAGCATACGCAGAAGTTTTGTACATGGACTTGCTCAAAATACATGTACATGGACAGGGTACATATGGAAAGATTACCTGTATATGGACAGTGTAAAAACAATAGCCAATTCCGTTTTACCGTCCATTATCTGAGCAGTTAAAGGACAGAAAGCTAACAATTATTTCTTAAATACAGGGCAAATATTGTCTAATACAGGACAGATATGGTATAATACAGGACAGATATGGTATAATACAAGACAGATATAGTATAATATAGCACAGATTTGGTATAATACAGGACAGATACTCTACAATACAGCACAGATTTGGTGTAATACAGAACATATATTGTATAATGCAGGACAAATATGGTACAATACAGGACAGAGTTGGTATAATACAGGACAGATATTGTATAGCACAGGACAGATATTGTATAATACAGCACAAATATGATATAATAGAGGACACATATGGTACAATACAGGAAAATTTTTGTATAATACAGGGCAGATACTGTATAACACAGGACAGATATGGTATAATACAGCACAGATATGGTATAATTCAGGACAGATATGGTATAATACAGCAGAGATTTGATATAATGCAGGTCATATATGGTATAATACAGCAAAGATATTGTGTAATGCATGACAGATATTGATGGTCCATCTCTACACCAAATACCTTCCTTCACTGCCCCAAAATACCCACTTTCGCTAATACTCGTACTGATGACGTCACCAACGACGTCGCAGATGCTATGGACATCCCTAAAATCGTGGTCCCCACCCCGAAGGCTACAAGATGACACCCCACAGGACGCATTCGGACGAAGGATGGTCCATCTCTACCCCAAATACCTTCCTTCGCCGCCCCAAAATGCCAACTTTGGCTGCTACTTCAACTGATGACGTCACAGATGCTGTGGATATCCCTCTAATCGTGGTCTCCAACCCGACGGCTACAAGATGACACCTCCCACGACACATTCAGACCAATAGTGGTCCATCTCTACTCCAAACACACCCCAACGCACCCCCAAAATGCCCGCTTTCGCTACTACTCCTACTGCCTCAAGTCGTGGTCTCGAAAAATACAAGATGACACCCAACACGACACATTCGGACCAATAGTGGTCCATCTCTACTCCAAACACACCCCGACGCACCCCCAAAATGCCCGCTTTCGCTTCTACTCCTACTGATGACGTCACCAATGACGTCGCAAATGACATGGACATGCCTCAAGTCGTGATCTATACCTCGACAACTACAAGATGGCTCCCCACACGACGCATTCGGACTAATAGTGGTCAATCTGTACCCCAAATACCTTCCTTGACTGCCCCAAAATGACCACTTTATTTACTACAACTAACTGCGCATGCGCAGATTGACGCGACTTGCCATAAAAAAACACACCATTCTGACTCTACCCCACAAAAGCTTCACGTTGACACCTCCCACGACCCATTTGGACCAATAGTGGTCCATCTCCACCCCAAAGGATCTATTTCCATACCCTTTGCCCACAATTCTCTGTCTGGGCATGCGCAGAATGACGATATTCCTACCCCACATCCATCCAGTCGGATGCTCCCTGACGTATGCTTCACATTGATACCTCATACTACTCCATCGGACCACTAGTGGCCCACCTAGACCCCAAAACGCTCCTTCCAATGCCCTTTTTCCACAATTCCCTGTCTGCCCATGCGCAGAATGCTGAAAACGGACAACACACTAGTCCAGACGGATGCTCCTTCACGAATGCTTCACATTGATTACAAGCGTCTGGTCCGTCATTCATAATTCAGCCGTCGTCCATTAGAGAATATCCGCTTCCATAATCCAAAGACCTATTCCATATTCCATATAACAGTATTAGCACCAAATTCAAAAAGACAATCATAGTATACATAAACATAGGCTTGTTTACTGCAAGAGAGAAGCGGTCAACAGTTTTCAATGATGCCGGCAAGACATCATGATGTTCCAAAATATCAAATCCGTATCGCTGATCAGTATTCTTAATCCATAATATTCGTTGTAAAGTCGTCATCTAAAGAATGATTTATCTCAGTCACGCTTTGATTGTGACTGTTCATATGAGTACCATTACGATCTTGAAGTACATGGGTTCATACGGCCCCTAGCCCCGGGTTAAGCGGAATTAGACACAAGTTACGGAACGTAACGCCATAGATCTTGCACGCTACGCTCGTATTTTGCTATCAGCATGCGATATGTATCGCCAAATTTGAGAAACTCTGAGTGGAGGCGCTTGGTGGTGTAGCCCTGTTTTATAAGTTTCTGCGACAATGTTTTATGACGTTGATTAAAATCGTCACATTTAGCACAGGATCTAGCAAATGCTACTAGGCGTGATATGTATACGCCATATGCAGGTCCCACTGGAATATTACTGTCCAGAAAGGGATAATTTACGATGTCGAAATTGTAATCATCTCTTTTGTCATACAGTCGACGAGAGAGAAGGTCCGCTTCATTTTTATAGAGATATAGGTCTAAATACGATGTGCCTGTAGGGTTATCTGTAGTTTCCTTCAAATCCAGCGAAGGTGGATATATATCCTTCACTGCGTCATTTATATAGCGATTATCCACAGCGAGAAGATCGTCTATATAGCGTTTGGTGAATGAGAAGGAACGGGCTTTGAATGGATCGGTTTTTGAAAGCGCCTGCATATAGTTATATTCATAAGAGAACAGATATATGTCAGCCAATAGGGGTGCACAATTAGTACCCATTGGAATACCTATATGCTGTTGATATATTGTGTTGCCAAATTTCACATAGATATTTTTAATGAGAAATTCAAGCAACTCTATAAACAAAGAAACATCCCATGAATGATATCTCTTGTATGTAGTAGAGCTAAAGAATGCTTTATGGCTTCCGACATTAATATATCTACGATCAGTTTTCTTGAACACAGATACTATTAATGAACTTAGACGGTCAATAAGGTCCTGATGAGGGATTGTGGTATAGAGAGTCGAGAAATCCCATGTGGATACATGTCTATACGGTATGTGACCTTTAGCATCAAGTTCTTCTGTAAGAC
The DNA here is from genome assembly GCA_036873755.1 of Hanleya hanleyi. Lineage (NCBI taxonomy): Eukaryota > Metazoa > Mollusca > Polyplacophora > Lepidopleurida > Hanleyidae > Hanleya > Hanleya hanleyi. The sequence continues at coordinate 41,096 of JAVTVY010013296.1, forward strand.
ATTTTGAGTTTTTCAATATCCACATACATTCAACGCCAGAGTTTTTAGAAATAGTGGCGCAATACCTTTCCCAAAATGCTTTTACCTCCTGAAGGGCCCTCGTCAACACTCGACTCAATCGGACCAATAGTGGCCCATTTCGATCCCAAAACATTCCTTCCATACCCTTTTCCCACAATTCCCTGGCTGCGCATGCGCAGAATGTTGAACACGGACGACACACTAGTCCAGGCGGATGCTCCATCGCGAGTGCTTCACATTGATACCTCATACGACTCCATCGGACCACTATTGGTCCACCTAGATCCCAAAACGTCTATTTCCATACCCTTTCCCCACAATTCCCTGTCTGCGCATGCGCAGAATGTTGAACACGGACGACAAACTAGTCCAGGTGGATGCTGCTTCACGAATGCTTCACATGGATACCTCATATGACTCAATCGGACCACCAGAGGGCCACCTAGATCCCAAAACGTCTATTTCCATGCCCTTTTCCCACAATTCCGTGTCTGAGCATGCGCAGAATGTTGAACACGGACGACAAACTAGTCCAGGCGGATGCTCCTTCACGAATGCTTCACATTGATACCTCATACGACTCAATCGGACCACTAGTGGTCCACCTAGACCCCAAGTCTATTTCCATATCCTTTGTCTACCGCGCATGCGCAGAATGACTTCAGTTTCAAGTCTCATCCAGCCCGTCGGATGCTCCCTCACGTATGCTTCACATTGATACCTCACTCAACCCAATCGGTCCACTAGGGGCTCACCTAGACCCCAAAACGTCCTCCCAGCGCTATTTACCCAGTACGCATGCACACAGTGACTTTTTCAAAAAAATTCAACCAATCGCTTCGGGACCCTGCCCATCGTGTTCTAGGTGTTGAGATGTGAAAACAAAACCAAACAACCCATACTACAATGACCAGGAGTAAATTTCCCATTAGGTTCAACATTGGCCAGTGGGCCAGTATGGGCCATATGGTAGACGTATATATGCTATTTTCAACCTTGATTTGTAGCCTATATCTTGTGGCCTAATGGTAGAGCGTCGGCCTCTAGATAAAGCGACCCGGGTTCAATTCCCACTAGGGCCCTTTACCTTCTGCCACTGTATAAAGAAACTGAGGGTTCCCCACTGGTCATTTAACATGGACAAATAGATGGCAATATTGTCGGGGACCCTGTGGAATACCATGGATGTTTCGGAAGGGTAGATAAAGGCTATCTATTATCCCGGAGAGGGCCGAAGATTGCCGGAGATGATCGGACATTATATTCCCGGACATTGCTGAAGATGACCGAACATTATATTCCCGGAGATTGCCGGACATTGCCGATGATTCTCACGAAAACCCGCGTTTTTGGGACTACTTTCTGTCCGCGGAGGCAGACCGCACCGCATCACCGCCAGATATGACCGCATCACCGCGGAGGAATACATCCCGCAAAGGCTGGAATTGACGGCACCATGGCAACCACGTGACCTTTGCCGGAACTATAGTACACTTGACCTCTGTCACGGCCACGTGACCGCCACAAGTTTAAGTGCACAAAGGTCAATGTGACCTTTTTTCACGTGACTATACTACTGGTGGCGCCCGTCAACGCCTGTTGTTACGCCCTAGCATAAAGCCTTGAGGCCATGATGTTGACAGATGAGAGAACCACAACAACAAGGATGAGAGATCAATCATTTTATTCTCCCCAATGTTACATCATACCCACGCTGGGGGAGTCGCGTTGGGTATGTGTACTGTTCAAGTAGGCTCTTGTCCAACCAGAAGCCGCCATTTGGCGCTGTATCTGTCATATTCGTTCTTGTTCGTTAGATGTATTCTCAGCTGCTCTTGTCCGATCAGAAGCCGTCCTTTCAGAAAGTTCCATCTTCGGTCATGTTCGCTCTCATCCGTTTGTTCTAACCGTCGTCGGGCAGGCCAGGATGTTGTTCAGGCAACATATCCCCAAATAGTTGTTTGCGCATTTTTATGGGTGGTAACCCCATATCCCCATATCCTCTTTCAAGTGACGCTTGGTCTTCATGATGGACCTGTGCGTGGAGTCGCCTTTCATTTCAATCGGCAGCAGGCTCTACCGTTTATAGATGAACATGGCTGTTTTCCTGATGCAGGGGCTTATTTCGGTGTATGCCTGTTGTAAGTTATCCTGTCCGCCGTCTTCGATTGCCGCAGCATAACTATGAATAGCTTCATGCACAATACGATCCCAGAAGGTAGGTTCTGCCTCACTTTCCTGTGATGTAGGCGGACTATCTGAGGTCAAGCTCTCTGTATCACTAGATAGGCTATCAGCAATCTCGGTTTCGGTATCAGTCGGTGGATTCTCAGCAGTCTATGTATCAGCATCCGCCTCAATGGTCTCCTCGGAGTCTTCAATCCCATGTATATTTTTCTGGTGTCGCATCATATCGTAATGTCTGGTGAACGTACGTTCGAACTGAGAGCATTATAACCCATGTTGACGGTTGAACGTCGACTGTGCACGTTTTTGGAATACGCTTGCTTTTATAGACAGTAACGCCCGCCATCGCCCACTGTTACGCGTTAACGCCCTATCTGTACGCCTTAACGCTCGTCTCAATGCCTTAACACATTTTCTTAACGCTTTAACGCCTTTTAATGCTGCGTTCGAACAAATGTTTCTTTTGTTCTATTGCTCTGACATACGCCGCTTTCCAGTTCATGCCCGAGGTTTACAACATCGACGCTATTTTTTCGATTTCCATATGAACCGCATCCTTGTCCAACAATTTCATATGGGTCGCGAGATTCTGGGTCAATTAGATGACGGACAGATTGCGATGATGCGATGATGGGATTCAAAGGCAGGCTGCCATTGGCTATAATTACAACACATATAAGGGAAGTGAGAAGAGGTGCCGACATACTGACAGAGTCACATAACTTCACAGTATAGTCTTCCGGTTAACCTATTCTAAAGCACATACCAAGAATCTAACGATTCGTGATATGTGTTGTATCTCAGGTACGCTTTACACCAAACAACACGTGTCGGAGCTGGGGTTGCCACACCTTCCTCTAAGAACATCATCACCCAGGACGTCTTTCCACATGCTGTAGGGCCGCTCACGCGTCATCGTATAGGGATGCTCTACTTTATTTGTTGGACATATAGTGGGACTCGGCGGTGTCTATTGGTTGTGTTTGCATTGAATGTATCTGAGCATACTATCGCGACGAGAGAAGGTTCTCCGACAGAACGTACACGTACACGACATGTTGATCAGTCGACCAATACATATGGACTGATGAGGGACACGTGTTCATTCCTATATGTACAGACACCACCACCACCCGCACGGTGTGCCCCAAGCCCTACGGGCTATAGGGTACAGGGTGCACCACAGATGCGTGCGCATGCGTACGATGACGTCACTTCCGAGCTCTGAGCTCCGCTCCACGGCAGCTACCACCACCAGCGGGCGTTGACGGGCTAATACACCAGGGCGTTGAAGCGTTAAGCTTGGCTTGGTAGGCGTTGCTACAAGATGACACCTCACACGAAGCATTTAGACCGCGAATGGTCCATCTCTACCCCAAACACCTTCCTTCACACCCCCAAACGGTCCACTTTGGCTACTACTCCTACCGATGACGTCACAGATGACGTGGACATCCCTCAAGTCGTAGTCAACACCCCGAGAGCTACAAGATGACACCCCACACGACGCATTCGGACCAAGGATGGCCCATTTCTACCCCAAACACCTTCCTCTACACCCCCAAAATGCCCGCTTTCGCTACTATTCCTACTGATGACGTCACCAATGACGTCACAGATGACGTGGACATGCCTCAAATCGTGGTCTACACACCGAGAGCTACAAAGTGACACCCCAAACGACGCATTCGGACCAAGGATGGTCCCTCTCTACCCCAAACACACCCCACGCACCCCCAAAATGACCACTTTACTTACTACACCCAACTGCGCATGCGCAGATTGACGCGATTTGCAATAAAAACACGCCATTCTGACTCTACCTCACGAGAGCTTCACACCGATACCCCACACGGTCCATTTCGACCATGGATGGTTCATCTCTACCCCAAAAGAACCCCCAAAATGCCTACTTTCTATACCACGGCCAGACTGCGCATGCGCAGAATAATGAAAACGGACGATACATTAGTCCAGTCGGATGCTCCTCCACGAGAGCTTCAAAATAAACCCCCATACGACCCAAGCAAAAAAAGCAACTAGGGGGTCACCTAGACCCCAAAACGTCCACCCAGCGCTATTTACCCACTACGCATGCGCACAGTGACTTTTTCAAAAAATTTCAACCAATCGCTTCGGGACCCCGACAAAAACAAGATCCCACAACCCATACCGCAATGAACATGTGTGGGTCTCCCTTTTAGGTCCAACATTGTGCACTGAGCCAGTGTACGCCTATCCAGACCTCCGTGAACTTTTCAAAAAAATTCACCGCTCAGCTTCTAGACCCCACCCATCGTGTTCTACAGCTCGAGACGAAGAAAACAAGATCCCACAACCCATAGTAAAATGCACAAGAAAAAAAGTGACCACCCGTATACCCCATACAGGCATTCCCCGAATAGATGCAAATGTGCGAATCAGGGGAGATGACCCGAAATTTGCCATACAGAGGGTTCGCCCTGTCAGAGTTGTCTTCCTTGCATCCAGAGGGCAGCACGATCGATGTCGTGATGTCAAAAGGGCATCCCCACAGCAAGCGCCGCCATTTTGTATGTTTATTTTTTGCGGAGATATACTGGACAATAAACGCTCGACCCTGGGGTCCCACTGATGCTAGACTGGTCATAATAACATGGCTCAACACCTATAGGTTATGTTTATTAGCATAAGTCTTCCTTTCCATGGTTTCAGATATTTTTTCGTGCCAATACGGTTTTGGGGAAACCTGTATGGAGAAATTGAGGGTTCCCCACTGGCCATTTAACATGGGCAAATAGATGGCGATATTGTCGGGGACCCTGTGCATTCCATGGATGCTTCGTAAGGGCAGATAAAGGCTATATATTGTCCCGGAGATGACAGGACATTGCCGGAGATGACCGGAGATTGCCGGACATTCTCCCTCGCGTATTTGAAGTCTCGGGACTACTTTCTCTTCGCGAAGGCTTGTTCCCGGTACCGGAAGCGACCGCAGCACCGCCGAACTACTCTCTCTCCGCGGAGGCTTCTTCCCGCGACCGCATCACCGCGGAGGGACCGCATCACCGCGGATGAATACATCCCCAGCAGTCATTTCCGGTGCCGGAACTACAGCCGCCTTGACCGCTAGCGGCCTTCACGAAAGTAGGTCAGTATGATTCAATCGGTGTTTTATATACTACTGTGGACGAAACCGATATAATTCGTACAATGGGTAATGGGGTGATAATTCCTATAATGTAAAGATCTTTGCAGAAATAACGCCGTAATATAGATGACGCTAGCTATACCTCTGGTCGTGTTAAGCAACATTTAGGCACTTTTTGTTTTCACAAACGTATCAGAATCAATAACTGGTCATAACTGTTAGCAGTGAACTATTTGATGGACAATTAGAGGGACGTAAAAAGAAGCCGGATGCGGGGACGCTATAAAAGTGAGCACCACGCGTATGCCGGTCATGCAAGAGGCCTTGGCATAAATGTTGAAATTGGACACTCATATTGGAAATTTATTTGCGTCTTCGCGTCACGTTTTCGCATCGCGTTTTCGAGTCGGGTTTTCGTGTTTTCACATTTTCGGATTTTCGAGTCGGGATTTCGCGTTACTATTATAGATGCGAAAATTCGAAAACGCGAGATGGCAGCATCTGGCTTCCATACACTCTTAAAACTAAAGTGTTGAAACTTACTCGTAAAGTGTTGAAATAACCCTTTAAGTGTGTCCACAGGGACAACACTTAAAGAGCAGTCCCTGTGGACACACTTAAAGGGTTATTTCAACACTTTACGAGTAAGTTTCAACACTTTAGTTTTAAGAGTGTACCTAATCAACGTGCCCCAATCTGACGCCCGCTATCTCCGACACGAAAAGAGAGAGCAGAAGTCAGATAAGGGAACTTACATGTAATACTTTATAAAATGTCATAGGGAAGTAATTCTTCTTTTCTAATTCATTTATTTCCATATTTTTTCATCATAAATTACCAATTTCAATATTCTGAATGAAGCTCCTGTGACCTCACCAGAAGAATTATGGTAGACAGAAGGAAGTAACATAGAGAGGGTTGGGGGAATTTGGCTTAATGTCACACTCAAAGCCAACAACTACGTGAGCTGAAGAGGGTGCTTTCTATCAGCCTAAAGTTTGTTTTAATTTATCACCAACATCAGGGCCATAGTCAAGAGTTTCTGAAGTGGTTTTATTTTCGATGACTCATTGAACTGATGTGCACTTTAAGAGGCTTCCATCAAAACAGAATAGTGTCCAGTTTGAAATTCAGTCTAATCTAGGGGTGAATTTAGGACGCATTTCAGAGAGAATCTCGATGAATATTTAAACTTGTGTCTTATATGTGTTAGCACTGAATGCTCACCCCCTACAATCCACCCCCATACTTATCCTGCTTTCATGCATCTTCGCAAGCCAGTGTATCGATCGATCCTAACTCGATCGATCTGTTAGGATCGATACACTGGCTTGGTTAGTTACCCATACGAGTTCTGGATATAAATCAAGGGGTTTCCTCCTAATCAACCCAATCAGTGAACGCGCTGAGTTAGTTGATTAGGCCAATCCGCTGGGAGGTATGAGATGTGACAGGTTTCAATTTCATCGCGGGCCAAACTGCTTCAATGTGAAGCTGAAATGGTTTCCTCCTAATCAACCCAATCAGTGAACGCGCTGAGTTAGTTGATTAGGCCAATCCGCTGGGGGGTATGAGATGTGACAGGTTTCAATTTCATCGCGGGCCAAACTGCTTCAATGTGAAGCTGAAATCATCGGAAGTCAAAGCAAAAACCGCACGCTTGAGATACTGACATGCTAATTCAAAACAAGTGCGGGGGATGAAATGTACGAGATAGTATCATAGAGGCATCGACTCAAGAACTCATTCGAATCATCAACTAGAGCCTTAGGCACTGAAACGGGGCTATTTAAGTGTAAACTAGAACTCGTGGACTTCGAAAGACTGCCGTTATCTGTGTGATTTTATGGTTTTGATGTTTGACTGTGATCTTTAGAAATACATAGTTTTTCCTATTTCCCAAAATTTGATCATGTGTATAGGTTGTGTTATGTGTAATGCTTTAGTTACCTTTGACAGTCATAACAGGATGAAAGGTACGAAGCACAATAATTTTATAATTTATCCCATTAATTAATTTGATGCTTCAGAGTAAATTTTAATGAAAATCAGAGCGTCTGAAGTCCACCGACATTGAAACTACTGATTTGGCTTGGAACCTCAGTACCCAGCATGGAAAGCAATCTCGAGTGATATCCTCGTTATCCACATACCAAATCTGCGTTCAGGTTTTTGAAAGTTACCGTCCAGAAGTAACTATTTTTTTACTTGTCTTCCTGGTACTTCAGCTTGTCACCCCTTCTGAATTTTTTTTTTATCACCATACTGTCATGTATTCCAACTAGTTTCTCCATTTTTTTCATGCATTGTAGAATTTGAACACACGTTTTTCTTCCCTCGATCGGGAGACGTTGACGACACGGACAGATTTATCTCCTTCCTCTAGCTCTGCATTGCCAAGATCAATGTCCTCACTTCATGATCTTGATCATCATCCTAACGCATGGCACGATCATACGTAGAAACTTCTGCTCATAGCCATGCAGTAATGGGTGATATCCGAGTATATTAGGGCATTTTCCCAATTGGTCACATCCGATTGGTCCCGTGAGATCCGACAACGGCGCAATCACATTCATAAAACGAAGACACACCTCCAGAAAGCCATCCACTGAAATGATCTCTTGGTGGGCCTCGAAATGCCCCTATCACAAAATAAAAAGCATATCATTTTCCTGTGAACTGTCGCCGATTTTATTTTTTTGAAATAGGTAAGGTCGTTTGTAATATGATTTTTCTTAAGAAAAACAAATAAGCATGCTCCATTAGAGTGAGAACTAAAGTAGCTGATTCGCACAACTTCGTTTTTGTCTCGCATAGAATCCCCTAGTCTTGCGCCTCTGCACTCAAGTGAGACTGACATGTCTGAAATGCCCAGGTCAAAATATTTAAATACAGATAATTTCATTGGCTCGTTTAAATGCGGCGGGCATGTGACTTGATGCTTCAGGAACAACTTTCGAACAGGATTATGTCCCTCCAGAAATATATCCTTTGCAGCCGAGAGGTGGCATCATGTGGAATACATGCCGAATCATAGCGTTGAGCTAAGGACAGTCTTAAGCGAAACGTGAAATCCCCTCAGCATGCTAAGATGGATGTTGACTCGGTGGGCTCATTTCTCTCACCAGGGAGTTCAGTGAAACATGTCAACAAAAGATTCAATTATGAGATTAAATTTGTTGGAACGATATTTTCTTAAATATCATAACAGCAGGTTGGGGTTAGCCACTTTTTCATCTATGTTAGTATTAAACCCAGAATAAAAACTTGAATTTGAAAAATAAAATTTTGAAATTGAGTTTTGCCCCAAACAATTGTTTTTTATCGATGGGGAAACACGCACAAAAAAAAGAGTGTTATAGTGGATAAATATTGAATTCTTCAAGAGATAAGTCGAGTTCCCAAATGAAAATGTCGTGACAAATAATCAAGCAAAATAATTGTTGTTGTTGTTGTTCCTTCACTAGATCAACTCGCGAGTGCTACGTTTAGCTGGAGCAAGTCAAAATCGACACGGGCAACGCAACGTTCATGTTGATTGATTGATTTTGATTGATTGTTTATTCACCATATACAAATAATATATATATATGTACAAGTAGGGTATAGATACATAGAAATATGGCGGGAATAAAACCCCAGAGGGCTTGTTAAATCCCAGATAATTAATAATAATAATAATACATTAGCATGAGACGCTGGGTGCGTTCACAAATATATAAATGTACAATACATGGTGAATATACCATGGAGCCTTGTTTAGAGAATTATAGTTCCATAAGATATATATAGTGGGGCTCAGCATATATGCATATAGATAAACAAAACTTTTTTGTATAAAATAGGTTTGTCTCGTGTCCCTTGTGATGGCCTGAGATGAGTTAACTCCAAGATTTACAATTTGAATATAATTAGAAAGTACATCCTTCAGTACACTGATTCACATACATGTTAATTGATGAGGTGTGATTTCAGTCGAGACTTAAATAGTGATTGTGACAGACATGATTTTAGGTAGTTAGGTAAAGCGTTCCAGATTCGTGGTGCTTTCGACTTTGTGCAATAAAATGATAGATTTGAGTGCACTCTCGCCCTATATAGATTGAGATTGGCTTGTCGAGTGGGATAACAATGGACTTCAGAGAGTTTTGTAAAATAATTTGAATAGTTGGTAGGGATAGAAAGGGGATTATTGAGAAATCTGTGAGTAAATAATAAAATTAAGAAGTTATTTAACTGAAATAGGGGGAGAATGTTTAGTTGTTTCATTAAGGGACTAGAATGGGCATATTTACCACTGGAAGTTATTACGCGGATAATTCTCTTTTGTAATATCACAAGTGGGTTGAGATGAGTTGAGAATGTGTTTCCCCATATTAAATTACAGTAAGATACGTAAGAATAGAACAAAGAATAGTACAGCATAATCAAGGTTTTCCTGTTGAGGCAGTTCCGTATTGCGTTGATAACACCGATATTTCTCGAAATTTTTGAAGTTAGTTCGTCAATATGTGTTTGCCAATTTAATCTATCGTTAAAATAAACCCCGAGGAATTTAAAGCTAGAAACAGATTCAATTTCGGTGCCAAATATTGAAACCTTAGGGATATTTACATTTGTTGATCTATTTGGTTTAAATAATATAAATTTGGTTTTTTTCATGTTTAATGAAAGTTTGTTGCAGGAAAACCAGGCATGTTCATGTGTTAGCTGCCCGTGTTGGCAAGCACGATTTTGTTCCGATTAAAATACTCAGTGACAAAGTTTAATTCGGCTTTTATTCTCCACCATAAAACGATCAATCCGCTCGTTCTGGTTATCGAATTGCTCTTGCCAGGCATGAACACTTGATAGAAATACAGGCCAGATCGTGCCATCAATCTAGTGCAGTGCTTTTTATTTATCCATTAGTTTTGCCTTTCAAGCTTCGCTAACCACAGCGCCTACTACTACTAGTTTTAATTTGAATGGCGCTTTCAATTTAATAAAATTATGCGCGCCAGGTCGTTGCATTGAGTTTGATGTACAACATATATATTGATTTAAAATATCCAACTATACGGATTTGTAATGGATTAAAAAATATGTAGAAAAATCAAACTCCAAATGCGTTATTTAATGTCATGGTGAGGTTAGAGACATAAAAGGAAGGGAGCATGTATGGACCAACACAATTAATTTAATAATAATAAAATCCTAACGACCCTTTCTAAAAAATAAATATATATAAAACTGAACTAAAAAGGCTAATATAGCACATGCATATTTTGTTTAAACAAAAATTAAACTCATCATATAGATTTAGATTTGACAATGTGAGAAAAATCGAGATTAGATGTAATATCTATACTCATCCTGGTGAAGACAGTGAATGATGACAGTAGTATGTAGCGAGCGAATTGGCGAAATAGCGCCTCACTGCGCATGCGCAGAACCTGGTGTGACGTCATAAGTGTAGGTTTTGGGGCGGTATTGGGGCGGTGTGCGCATGTGTGATGTGTGGGAGGTGGGTACAAGATGGCCGCCAGTGTCAGTCAGTGCAAGATGTGGGAGGTGGGTACAAGATGGCCGCCAGTGTCAGTCAGTGCAAGATGTGGGAGGTGGGTACAAGATGGCCGCCATGTGGGAGGTGGGTGTCAGTGGAAGATGTGGGAGGTGGGTACAAGATGGCCGCCATGGGGAGGTGGGTACAAGATGGCCGCCATGTGGAGGTGGGTACAAGATGGCCGCCAGTGTCAGTCAGTGCAAAATGTGGGAGGTGGGACAAGATACCGCCATGTGGGAGGTGGGTACAAGATGGCCGCCAGTGTCAGTCAGTGCAAGATGTGGGAGGTGGGTACAAGATGGCCGCCAGTGTCAGTCAGTGCAAGATGTGGGAGGTGGGTACAAGATGGCCGCCAGTGTCAGTCAGTGCAAGATGTGGGAGGTGGGTACAAGATGGCCGCCAGTGTCAGTCAGTGCAAGATGTGGGAGGACAAGATGGGTGTCAGTCAGTGCAAGATGTGGGAGTGGGACAAGATGGCCGCCAGTGTCAGTCAGTGCAAGATGTGGGAGGTGGGACAAGATGGCCGCCATGTGGGAGGTGGGTACAAGATGGCCGCCATGTGGGAGGTGGGTACAAGATGGCCGCCATGTGGGAGGTGGGACAAGATGGCCGCCATGTGGGAGGTGGGTACAAGATGGCCGCGAGTAGTAAAATGTATAAAAGGAGTTGATTTTTAGGGAAAGGGTGTATTCAATCTGACTTACCTGACCTGACTTGATCAGCCAGCCAGCCCGCCAACCAGTCCTCCTGCCTGCCTAGCCGCTTGTAATAATACTTTTACACCGTAGCAGTTGCTCACCAGCCTGGATGGAGCCCATAGTCATGGCGTCATTATCATTATTTTTAGTCAGGCTTGCAAAGTACCGTGTTCGTCTGATTGAAGAGATGCGGAATGTGGGTGAATTATGTGATTTCCTTATGCAGAAGGAAAACATACTACTGGAACAGCGTGTCGACGAAATCATGGCGGAGAAAACCACTTCAGCCCAAAACACAGCCCTCATCGATGATGTACCGCAGTTTACCTACTATGGATGTCTAGCCTTCATGGCGGGATTGAGGATGACGGGAAATGACGAACTAGCAGATCTACTTGAAGCCCACGATGACCACGTTATACAAGATAGTACTCAAGATGCTGATGTGTTAGTAATGGATACCACTACTAAACAGCGTACTACAGCTAGCAAACGTGCGTACACTACCCCAGAGGCGAGTACTACACCTGCCAAACGCGTTTCACGCTCCAAACGCCCCCGACTAACACCGTTAGTTATACCTGAGTCAGTAGTTGTACCCCAGCAAGTGCCTGTGAAACAAGAGGTAGAACTTCCTCTGTCTGTCCAGGAGATTAATAATCTGATCCAGCAAGCTTACCAGGCAGCCCACAGGGACGTTTGGGAGCTCTCACCTTATTTGACAGTGAGTGTGAAAGACGCAGAATTGCATTTGAATGCGGCGGGTTTTGGCGACAAACCCGGTAAGCATATTGCCCTGAACTTAGAGAGCTGGCAAAAACTGCAGACCCTTGATTACGCCATCGATGCAGTTATTCGCGACGACGGGCGTGATGAAGCGAAATTTCATGTGGGTGACGACATTTATGTGAGCTGTGCTTATTACAACGATGAGCTGCTCGTTCATATTCGTAAATGGCGTATGCAGTTAGATACGCAACAGCTCGTGCCTTGTCCTCAGGGTGTCACTTTCAAATTAACAGCCTGGCGGAAGTTACAGAGTCTCGCAAGTTCCATTGGTTCAGCTCTGGTCTACCAGGTGTCTCACTATATTTACCTCAAGTACATCGATACAGTCTTGCAGCTCATCAGACCTAAAATTCCACAGCACACTCCAGTACCTTCATACGCAATGATCACTGAAGCACTGGAGGCCGTGACGGAGACGGAAATTGCCCTGGGAGTTGAAGCGGCTTGCCTGTCCAAAATTCCACGTGAAGAAATTATAACATACATTTACGTGCACCAAGGACGGAAAGCTGATGATGAATTCAAACAAGTCTTGATGGCGAATTATTGAGAACAAGTGTTGAACAGAACATTTATTACCATACACCTTCATTGAAGTGGCTTGAGAGCGTATAATTGTTATTAAAATTTCAGAGTTTTTTTACTGTTAATTGTATTAAAAACATTCAATATTCATATATAATTGTATTAAATTCAATACCCTTGTGAATACGTTCATTCTATTTGTGTTAATAAAAAATAGTAGACGAAAATTACAAAAAATGCTTAGTGTTCATTCTTTTGTTCCCTAGTTCCAATACGTGTATTTTCATACCTTTAGACCGTCGCGCATGCGCAGAATCACCCTAATTCAACCTTCCACCCAGTCCATTAGATAGCCCTTCAACCTTATCAAAAGTATCACGTACCAATGAATATGTAGCAGAAAAAAAATTTTTGGCTATCCCCAACTCCAAAAAGGCTATTTTTATACCCCTTCACTGCCGCGCATGCGCAGAAGGGTGCTAGTTCAATCCCATACCCAGTGCATCAGATGCCCCTTCACCTAAGCTTCAATTTGATACCTCACTCGACCTCATTGGCCCATTAGGGGCTTCCCTAGATTGGCTGTTCCATCAACCTTCCCTCCTCCCGACCCCGCCCCCTTTTTCCCTGCCTTGTTTTCAATATTTAATTGTTAAAAAAACATATAAAATGAAAAAGATTTTTTTTGGCTCCATGAATCTTTTTTTCCTTGTTTTTAAAATAAAAAAAAAATTTTGGCTGTTCCATCAACCTTCCCTACCCCTTGTCCCCCCCTTCTAATTCCCCTTTTTCCGTTTTTTCAATATTTAATAGTTAAAAAATTGAAAAAATTGAATTTTTTTTCTTTGGGCATAACAATGATGGGGTCTGATGTTAATTTTTGTGCAAAGTTAGAAGTTCCTCTTCCGGGGAAGATGGTTGGCCCTGAAAAGGGCCGTTAGTGTTACTCCACCACCACACTTAGGCACGGTAGATTTTCTTTATCCCTCCTACATGTTTCCGACAAATTGGACATTTTATTTTCAGATGGTTCTCGCCGGCCTCAGTGCAATGGCACATGTCTCCTACACACGTCAGTGTCACCCAACAACCTGCACATAGGCATAAATGACCGCATGGTAAAACAGCAAATTCGCTTTCGGCATCTGTACATATGCTACAGCGTGATATTTTCTGCTCTTTATCCAGTTGTTTGTTTTGTCTGTGAATCTCCTCGTCCATTTTAATCAGGTCTTCTTTCAGTCCATTAATCAAGTTGTTCAGGCGAGTTATCTCGGCTTCACACCCATAGCATTGTTGTGGCAGAGTTTCGGCGGTAGTTGAAATCATTGGAATTTCACCAGGCGTTGTCGTTGGCCCACGTCTACTATTTAACCATGGCAGTTCATCTTGTAGTTCCTCATCAGTTGAGTCATCATCAGGTTCTTGTATGGTTTCCATCGTGCTTATTTCTGCGTCATGTTCATCCCTTAGTCTTTCCAATTGTGCATTTTCTTCGACAGTTCGCCGGAGTTGTTCTAATTCTTCTGTACTGCGTGTTAAGATGGTTGTTTCGTTTTCCAATTCCCTTTGAAAACTGGTGGTTACCCTCATTCCATCATTTTCCTGAACGCTAACCAGCTCTCTGTGTTCTGTAGCATTTCTCGGGTCCCTAGCGGGGTGTTGTGTAAACAGCGCACGTCTTGTTGAATTCATGATTGTATGGGTGAATAAATGTCACAATATACACGTATTTATACTTTTAGTGAGATGTGGGAGGTGGGTACAAGATGTCCGCCATGTGGGAGGTGGGACAAGATGGCCACCATGTGGGAGGTGGGTACAAAATGGCCGCCAGTGTCAGTGAGTGCAAGATGTGGGAGGTGGGACAAGATGGCCGCCAAGTGTCAATGAGTACAAGATATGCATGGCCGCCAAGTGTGAATGAGTGCAAGCTATGCTCACTGTATATGAGTGTGTTTGTTATCATTGCTCAAGCATAAAAATTTCCTATTTTTTTCCATAAATCCGTTACAATTTTCTCGGAATTATGATAAGACTAATCCATAGTGTACACGTATTTTTTTAGCCAGGAAAATTAAATTATTTCCAATGTACCTGGGTTTTAGACTACCGTACACTAACTTTATGATTTTTAAAATGCCTAAAAATTAATAAAATAATCATATATTCTAGCGTTAGGTTGTTAAATTTTTAAATATAACACTAATGAATTGCCTGAGTTTAACTTGTAATAAAATTTACACGTGCCCTGACATTTATTGTAAAATGAAAAGCTGTTTATAATTGTTAAACAAACACACATATATTTTT